>ML777563.1:852016-881710 GCA_009831015.1 Picea engelmannii | reverse complement strand
GTTGATGGCTTCCGCCCAATACTTTAGACTTAATCCCTTAGATTGGATCATACAATTAGCCATTTCTTTTAATGTGCAGTTCTTTCTCTCAGCAACACCATTTTGTTGTGGTGTATATGGAACAATGTGTTGCATTTGGATTCTCTATGTAGTGCAGTAGCTTGTAAAATTATTGTTCACATATTCGCCTCCATTATCTGTTCTTAACCATTGAATTTGATGTCCAGATTGTTTTTCTACAAGGGCCTTGTAGGCCAAAAACTTGTCAAAAACTACACTCTTGAGTTTTAAGAAGTAAACCCAAGTACGTCTGGAAAAGTCATCAATGAAAGTTAAGAAATACTTGCACCCAGAAAAAGAAAGAGAAGAAAGTGGACCACACAAATCACTGTGAACAAGCTGCAAAGGACCCAAGACATGCCAAGAGGCACGTTTGTCAAAACTGTCCCGATGATGTTTGTCGAGAACACAACCGTCACAAACACCATCTCTGCATGAAACAAGAGGAAGACCAGTCACCATCTGTTGATTACATAGTTGTTGCAATGAGCGATAGTTTAGATGACCAAACCGCTCATGCCAAAGTTTGCTCAAGTCATCGCTACGAGCAACAAAAACTGATGAAAAAGATGATGACCCAAAGTTGTCAAACTTGTACAACATGGTAATATCATCAACAATTCCAGTTGCAAGAACATGCTTAGGATCTTTTAGATCCTTGATTACAACTTAGTGAGGTGAAAACTTGACGATTTTACCTTCACCTGAATGAGTGATTTGATATACTGATAGAAGGTTACAAGAAAGACTTGGAACACATAATACATCATTGAAATGACCTTTATCTACTTGAACTGTTCCATATCCTACAACACTAAGAGATCTATCATCACCAACAAATATTTTCTTGGTGTTACATTCATTTAGAGAAGAAAATATGGCTTTATCCTTAGCCATATGATAAGATGCTCCTAAATCAATAAGCCACTCATAAGAAGAAGAAGTAGTTGTAGAAGTTGAATTGAAGGAGAAACCAGAAACAGAAAGTGCATGTCCGTGAGAAGAAGAAGTAGAATCAATATTGATGTTGTGCTTCTTCATTGTTTCTTTTAAAGCTGCCATCTTCTTGAAACATTTGGACTCATCATGACCATCTTTATCACAAAAGTTGCAATGTCTGTTAGTATTCTTACTTTATATTTTGCTCCTTTGTCACCAATAGGAGCTAAAGCTATCTGAGCAGGTTTGGGACCCTTATGTTGTTTGTTTTTGTAGCGAGGATGTTGCTTCTTGGGATACTTGGGTTTATCTTTCTGCTGGGAAACTAAGGCTTTGTTGGAGGGACCTGTAGTGTTTATCACTCCAAATTGTACAAGCTTATCTTCTTCGCAAATCAAAGAAGCACAAAAGGACTCAAGACTAGTTTTTTCATAAGCTTCTTCCCCTAGAACCTCTCTCATGGCATAAAAAGTAGATACAAACATAGAATATGCACTACCTAGCTTAGAAAGAATAAGATAGATGCAACGCTCTTCCTCCATCTTTATCTTACATTCTTCACATAAAATTTTGAGTGTTTTAAACCTATATAGATAGTCTCCAAGGCAAGAAAAATCATTTGGACTCAAGGTCAGTATTTGATTTTCTAACTATTGTGCTCGAATAATATTGAGTTTACCAAACACAGATTCAATCGTGTCTCAAACTTCTTTGGGGTCATCAATATCTTAAAGGTGGTACCTTAAATCAGAAGAGATGGAAATTCCAATTAGTCCACATGCTTCATCATTCCTATTATCCCACTTGGCTTTCTTATCAACATCAGTGGGTGTTTTTTCCTTTCCCAAGGTATTCCGGTACAAGCATTTACTTAATAAATATTTCATATGAGATTTCCATTGGAAGTAGTTGTTGTTGGTAAGCAAGATAGTACTTGTAGAAGCCATATTAAATATGCAGATAATGTGGATTTAAAAACTGAAACTGATGATCTGGATGGAAAGAGCTCGAAAATTTATGCGGTTTAAAAAAAAAACGGCACTGAAAACAGACTTCCGATGTTAGAGTTATGCCCTTTTTAAAAAAAGGCAAAATCGGTAACCAAATGACCACGTGATTGTGTAAGTTTCTTTATGAAGTGACCCACTTTTATAAAGAGAAGCGGGGATCACTTTTACAATGAAGTTACTTTATAATAGAAAAGTTGCATGAAAAAAATAACTCTAAAATAAAATATTAAAGCTACTTATAGCGATTCACTTTTATACTTGAAGTGAAATACATTTTACAATTTTAGCATGAACTTTTTCAAAAAAGGTAACAAAAGAGAGACTTGAACTCAAGACCTCTTACTTAATAAGACAACTTTTAACCAAATGACTTAGCAAAACATATTGTAATGTTCATAAGGAGGATTGTTGTTGATGTTGTTGTTGTTGTTGAAGACGGCCTTAGAGAGCGTGCTAAAAAAAACTCTTTTCACACAAGAAAAAAAATTCGCTTCTCGATGACAACAAGGGTTAGATCTCGGTTACCTTACCCGGAAGATGCACATTTTCCTATCTGTTTCTGATTTGCGGAGATTGCACAGGGAAAAAATCATGTGCAGATCTAAAAGAGTAGCAACCTGGAAATAAATAAAACAAAACCGAAATAAAACCAAAATACTACTCTGCAAAAATTAAAAAAAATGTGTATTCAAGCTTTATACCTCCGGATCTGACTGTAATGGTCGTATATCGGGCAAACATAAACCTTTTTGAGTGAAACGAAAAGTGTTATTGAATTAAACGAGTGATTCGGACGCAATGGAACAATCCTCTTAGCCCAGAAATGTATGAAAATCGCATAAAGTGGAAATGAGGCAAATTGACTTCACGATCTCGATCTTCAATAGGAGCGGGTCTTCAAACAGGCTTTGATACCACGTTCAACAACACATGTATTCCAACAGAGAACGACCACCTTCAGTAACCACTCACATAACCAGATCAAAGATCAACACACCGATGTTTTCACGTGGTAAAACCCCTACGAGGAAACATCCACAGCCCCAACCAACGCGACCACTTGGAGTAGTTTATTAATGCAAAGAAAAAGATTACATAGAAATTTTACAAGAGAGTTTCTCACAATCGATCATCGGCAAATGACCCTCCATGCTCTTTAAATAGAGATCATGGACCAATTGGGTGTTAATCCACGGATCAATGGTCGTTAATATCGAGGAGAGTATGAACCGTCAGATCACTCTATGTCGGGAACATATCGTGATCGTTGGATTTCCTAACTACAAATGCATACTAATGCATACTAAAGAAACACACTTTTACCTAACGACATATTAGACCAAGTAGATCTTAAATAACTCCTAAGTGTCTAAATATCCTAACAAATAAAACGATTATAAAAGGGGAGGGACGATCCCCTCCATGATGGGCATCCCTCCTTTATAACCGTTTTATATAATAAACCAATGATAAAGGGGGGGCCTTTATAAGTTTCTTTATCTATTTGTTAATATATGAAGAGGGTTATTAGGGGGTAGGGACAATCTTTTGTTTTTATTTTTAATATATATATATATATATATATATATATAATGTTTCTTTTTAAGTTAAAAACCACATCAGTTCAGATTTCTATTATGTACAAAAAACAAGTTACATCAAAATACTAGGAGAGACCTGTCTTAAGGGAAACTGAGCTCGCTACCCAGTGATAACCTTCAAACTTTGTTTTCCAAACATTGCTAGGCTTTTCAAACAATTGTTGTTCATATAGAAAGATAACATAATTGAGCCTATTATTGTCCATTCTATTCATAAAAAAAACGCAAGGAAAAATAAAAATAAAAACATGTTCAAACCCGATATTAATCCTTTGGGGAGGGGGTGATCTGCTCCTCAACTACCTCCAACACTAACTCAATGTCTTCATCCTCCTCCTATCCAACTTTTGAAGACCGTGGGTCACCATTTATCACTATGGGGTTGACTCTGGTTCCAACGGAGCCAGTGGAACCTTCCACTTGCTTACCTTTGTCATCTTCCTCTTTTGCCTTAAAAATTTTAAATTTTACCCCAAAGATGGTCTAGCATAGAGCTTCAAACTTACCCTTGAAGATTATTATCATATGAATAATATCATGTTGATCCTCCTTATTTTTCTCCAAGGCCTGCACCACCAGATTATTTATAAACTAGTATGTCTTCGTTGTTCTTAAAAACTTGGTGTCACAGGTTCTGGAATGGATAATCCTCGATCCACCCCTAAATTCCTTCCATAATATATTCATTAGGTGTATTTTGGAGCTTCGCCCTCACCACCATTTCTAGCGCCTCCACTTCCTTCTTTTCTATGCCCGAACAATTTTTCATAAACCTATGCTTGGCATGCTAAATTTTCACTATGTGATAGGCTCAAGCATGAGATTTATTTCATTTAGCATGTACTTGAACTATAAACAAATGCAACACCGTACACAAGTGTTGCAATAACCAAGATCACAAGAAGAATAACCATGCACAAGAACACAAGAAGTATCCTAGGAAAACCCTTCTCAAACAAGGGGAAAACCTAGCAATCCTTTACTATATTCTCAAGAGAAGATCCCCCAAACCATAAACCCTAGATGCACACAAGAGGGTGCTCTACAACCTTGAAACTAGCGCCCTAGAAAGATGCACACTTCATTCGTACAAGTAGGTCTGAAATTTCCAAATGACAAGTGTGAGTGTGTGTTTCCTCAATGGGGAATCACTTCTATTTATACAAGACTAGACACAACAATAGGTGTGTCTCTTGGAACAATAGGGCCGAACTCAATAACTTAGTGATATAATTAATCATTAACCAATTATTAATTATTTTTCACATATGGTGGGGTTGGCTTGTACCCTTTACATAACAATTACGGTTACAAGTAAATATTACACTCATACAATATAGCAAGGGATCCACACGTCCACTAGTGCTCAGCCACTAGGGACACGTCCACCTGTGCTCAACCACAGAGACATCATACTCCACATATCTCTATCTCAACTGAGTCCACAGGAGAATCATATGGAGTACCATCTCAAGCCTGAATCAATTGAGTCCACAGGAGTACAAGGCAGGAGACCACACATCAACTCAACTCAATCCAAAGAAGAACAATACACCCATCACATGGGCACACCCAACACATGGGATCTCTCACAGGTCGACTCAACTCAGTCCATAGGAGAACGTATCCTGGAGAATGTCACATGACACTGCAATCATCAACACTCCCTCTCAGCTAGGGAGGCATTCTCCAACAGGCCAAGTCTCTCACGGAAGTACTCGAACTTCATCCTGGCAAGCGGTTTGGTGAAGACATCTGCAATCTACTCATGTATAGAAAGGTAATGCACGTGTACTACTTTCCTCTGCACCATATCTCTGATATAATGGTATTTGATCTCAATGTGTTTCAATTTATCGTGAAACACAAGATTCTCTAAGAGATTCACACATCTCTGGTTATCACAATGGATAATGGTGGAATCCGTCTCATGACCAAATAAATCTGGAAGGAGCTTGCGAAGCCACACCGCTTCGCGGACTGCCACACATAACGCTATGTACTCTGCTTCTGTGGTACTCAAAGCCACAGATCTTTGTTTCCTACTGCACTAGGAAACCATGGCAGATTGCAAGGTAAAACAACAACCAGATGTGCTCTTCCAGTCCACTGCGATCCTTGCCCAATCTGCATCAACATATCCCTGCAGTCTCATGTCTACACCAGAGGCATATCTCATTCCATATCCAGTTGTGCTTCGTAGATATCTCAATACATGCTTCACTACTATCTAGTGAGTCTGTCTCAACTTACTCATAAAATGACTGAGTACATTCACCGCATAGAATATATCAAATCTGGTGTTAACCAGATACATTAATGATCCAATCAGTTGTAGGTAAAGATGTGGATCAATCTCGCATGAATCAGTAGAAGCCTCATTCATTTTCTTCAGATCCATCACCATCGGTGTAGGCATGGATTTGCAGCTTGTCATACCGAATTTCTTCAATATCTCCACTGTATATTTTCCTTGACTCAAGAAAATCTCATCAATCCTCTGCCATACTTCTAGTCCCAAGAACTAGTGCATCATACCCAGATCCTTCATCTTGAATTCATAAGTCAATGTACGCTTGCATTCAACAATAAGACTTTCTAAACCGGTGAGGAATAAATCATCAACATATAGGACCAAAATCAAGGACTTGTCACCAACAATATGGTAGTATAGGTTTGGATCAACAACACTCTTGTTGAAGCCCAAACTCACTAGGAATCCATCCATCTTCTCGTACCAAGCACGATGTGCTTGCTTTAGTCCATACAAGGCTTTCTTCAACCTGCACACATGAGACTTCTGCTCATGTATCACAAATCCCTCTAGTTTCTCGATGCAAACTTCTTCCTCAATCTTACCATTGATAAAACCCGTCTTTACATCCATCTGATGTAGTCTCCAACCCATGGATGCAGCTAGGGCAATGATCGTATGGATGGGAGTGTATTGGGCTACTGGAGAAAATGTCTCCTCATAATCAATTCCCTCCACCTAAGAGAATCCTCTTGCCACAAATCTCGCTTTGTACTTCTCGACACTTCCATCCGCTACATGATTGATCTTATAGATCCACTTGGAAGTCACTACAGACTTCCCTTATGGTCTCAAAACAACATCCCACACATCATTATTCATGATGAACTGATACTCTTTTGTCATGGCATCTTGCCATACATGTTGTCCTACTGCTTCTCCATCACAAGAAGGCTCAGTATCAATGATGTGGCTCATGGATGAAACATAGCTCGAAAATCTTTGTGGTCTCTTTCTCTCTCAGAATTTTCCTCAAGGAGATGCATGTCCCTCTGCCTCCTGCAGAGTCTGTCAAGCCAAGGCATGCCTTTTATGGCCTACTGCAATGTTTCTGGGAACATCAACTGGAGCTACTGGATCAACTGGATCAATGATTGTCTCCCTCTGAACTGCTGAAGGGGGAGAAGGTATTGTCTCGTTGTCAATCTCCATCTAAGATTCTCTTGATCTTTGAAATCCTATCTCTTCCTCAAAGATGACATCTTTGCTCACCTCAATCTATCTCTGACTAGGGATGTAGATCCGATATTCCTTTGAAGATTCATTGTATTCCACAAATGTACCCTTTATGTCAGAAGGGTCTAGCTTGGTCCTTTTCTCTTTGGGTATATGAAAGTATACTGGACACCCAAATATCCTGAAGTGTCCAACCCGAGGATTCACTCCGGTGAAAGCTTCTTCGGGAGTCATGTTCTTCAAAATATGGTGAGGACTCATGTTTTGAACATACACTACTTTCATGGATGCTTATGCCCACATAATCATAGGTAGATGATGATCATGTATCATCACTTTGGTTGCCTCAATGATGGTTCTGTTCTTCCTCTTTGCAACCCCATTTTACTGAGGGTTATACAGAACAATGTATTCCCTCTTGATCCCTACCTCAATACAAAAATCACTAAAATCTTAGGACGTGTACTCTCCTCCATTATCTGATCTCAACACCTTGATCCTCCTCCCGGCCAGGTTCTCAAATTGAGCTTTAAATTCTTGAAATATTGCAAGGACTCCATCCTTGGTCTTCAGGAAATAAACCCATGTCTTCCAAGAGTGATCATTGATTAAGAGAACATAGTACAAATATCCATTCAAGGAAGCAACAGACATGGGTCCACACACATCTGAATGTATCAAGTCCAAGATCCCCTTGGATCTGTTGTCACTACTCAAGAAGGACCCCTTGACATTCTTGCTAAGAGCACAACCTCTGCAAACACCATCATGTTGAACCTGTATCTCTTGAAGGCATGTTACCATCTTCCCTAGAGCAGGAAGGGCTCTATAATGTATATGAGCAAGTCTCCTATGCCATAGCTCACTCAAGTTGATAGTATCATGCAACATGGCATGAACTGGTCGTACAATCAATCTATACAAGTTGTTTTCTCGAACACCAATCACTCGGGCATAATTCATATGTGAGTTCTTGTGCCATGCAAGAAATTTTCCTTCAGAAAAGGTAACCTTGTAGCCTTTATTCTCTAAGGAATAAACAAAGACAAGGTTCATTTTCATCCCATATACATATAGCACCTCACTCCACTGAAGGGGTATGTCAAAATCTAGTTGGAATGTAGAAGTTCCGACCCCTTTCACATTATATCTGGCATTCTCTCCAAGTACAACATGTAGACTAGACTCTTTCTCAACAAGGTCTGTCAGATGATCTCTATATCCGGTCATGTGCCTAGAGGCACCACTGTCAATTAACCAAATATCACTATCAGTAGGAACCGTACCTAAGAGTGTTGATATGAAGAAGAACACTTCATCTTTTATGTCTTCATTTTTCTAATGTGGCTCTGGATCAACATCAACAGTGGAGGCATGTTGTCTTCCTTTGTTCCTTTGTTCCTTTGTTCCTTTCTCGCAATGTGTCCATACTTGTCACATCAGAAAAACTGAATCTTTGATTTTTTTTTCGATGTTCATGACCAGAAGCTAATGAAGTCTTCTTACCTTTGAATTCTTTACTAAAGCGTATTTTATTTCTTCCTCCTTTTTTGTATGAAAAGCAAGAGCATGATTGTCATCATGAGGAGAGTCTTTCACTCCTCTAGCTATAAGTCTGATTTCTTCCTGGGCACAGTTTGTCCATAGATGATCAAAAGTAGGTAGTTCTTCTCTACCACTGATACTTTGAAGAAATGGTTCCCAATGTCTTGGAAGAGCATTGAGAGTAGTCAAGACAAGTTCTCCGTCTGATATAGTTTCTCCAATGTCACCCAGTTGATCTATGATCTTTGAAATCTTCATGAAGAAGGTAGCAACGGTGTCAGATTTTGTCATCTTGATATTTTGAAGTTGGCTCTTCATTGTAAGAGCTATGAGGGTGTTGTTACTCTCAAACATATTCTTCAATTCTTCATACATCTCATGAGTTGTCTTCAAGTTG
The DNA here is from genome assembly GCA_009831015.1 of Picea engelmannii. Classification (NCBI taxonomy): domain Eukaryota; kingdom Viridiplantae; phylum Streptophyta; class Pinopsida; order Pinales; family Pinaceae; genus Picea; species Picea engelmannii. Next base: position 872,668 of record ML777563.1, on the reverse strand, counting down.
GAAATACGAGGTAGGATATGATCTCTCACTGAATAGATAATTATCTTCCTTGCCTTGATGTAGTCTTCCTTCCATTCTTCCTTCTCTTCGTGGGTAGTTGTTTCTAGTAGAGTCTTTTGTTTCACACTCAATAGGTCATCCTCTTCCAGGGTGATCTGTAGTCTTGACTTCCAGGAACTGAAGTTTCTTGATCCATCAAATCTATCTTCCACCAAGGTTATGTTCCTCATGGTTTGCAAATTCTTCCACAAACCCTTAACAACTAGGCTAGGAAACCTAACGGCTAGGCTAGACTAGCAACCTTAGGTTTCATTGGACTTATGACTGCCAACAATAATCCTTTGCAAGGTCACATGAACATTGGTGAGCTATAGAAACGCTAGAACTGAAATTTCCACAGAAAATTGCGGAACCCTAGGGCCAAAAATCAAAATTTCTCAAAATTGCACTCTGAGAGTTTTTGGAGGTGTGCTGAAGGAGGCCGTACACTCATATGCCAAAATTAGCCCCAACGTTTCAGTGTAGGGTGTTGAAACAAACAAAAAAGGGAGGGTTGTACCTTTTCTTCAGAAACCCTAAAGGATCGTACGATTTGACGAAAAGGGGATGTCTGGCTTGAAAGCTTGTGCAATGGTTCTTCCAAGAACTCTGCTTTGATACCATGTTGAATTTTCACTATGTGCTAGGATCAAGCATGAGGTTTATTTCATTTAGCATGTACTTGAACCATAAACAAATGCAACAACACCATACACATGTGTTGCAATAGCCAAGATTACAAGAAGAATAACCATGCACAAAAACACAAGAAGTATCCTGGGAAAACCCTTCTCAAACAAGGGAAAAACCCAACAATCCTTTGTTATATTCTCAAGAGAAGATCCCCCAAACCATAAACCCTAGATGCACACAAGAGGGTGCTCTACAACCTTGAAACTAGCGCCCTAGAAAGATGTGCACTTCAGTCGTACAAGCAGGTCTAAAATTTCCAAATGACAAGTGTAAGTGTGTGTTTCCTCAATGCGAAATCACCTTTATTTATACAAGACTAGACACAACAATAGGTGTGTCTCTTGATACAATAGGGTCGACCTCAATAACTCAATAATATAATTAATCATTAACCAATTATTAATTATCTTTCACATATGGTGGGGTCGACTTGTACCCTTTACATCACAATTAGGGTTACAAGTAAATCTTACACTCAGACAATATAGCAAGGGATCCACACGTCCACTAGTGCTCAACCACTAGGGACACGTCTACCTGTGCTCAGCCACAGGGACGTCTTACTCAACAGATCTCTATCTCAACTGAGTCCACATGAGAATCATCTGGAGTACCATCTCAAGCCTGACTCAACTAAGTCCACAGGAGTACAAGGTAGGAGACCACACATCGACTCAACTCAATCCAGAGAAGAATGATACACCCATCACATGGGCGCTCTCATAGGTCGACTCAAATCATCAAGAGGAGAAGGTATCCTGGAGAATGTCACACAACACTGCAATCATCAACATGGCCTCCCACGCATCATTCTCAACTTTAGTTGGGGATTGCCTAGTTCAAGAGGAAGAGGCACCCCGCTTTCCCTTATTCTTTCTAACATTCCTCCCCATGCTCAACCCTCTTCCCATCCATTATGCCAAGAAAATACACATACCCGAACTCCAAATGCAATACACCCAACCCACAAAATTCCACTAAAAACCCCCAACAAGGCTAGCCTACAATAGATATCTCACCGCTTCCCCTCGAGTTTGGGTAACAACACTAACCCCTTCTCCTGGAGGTGACGGAAACCTAGAGTGCCCAACAAACCACACCAAGACTCTGAAAAATGAGACTAGACTAGGGACAAAAGCAAACAAGAGGGGCTACTTGAAGAAAGCCCTCATGAATTCCATAACCCCCAGTCTTGAAGTAACTAGTTGATGGCCTGACAAAAATCCAAACCAAGCATTGCATCTATCCAACCCTTAAGTAGAAAACGCCCGCTCTTAGGCTGCTCTCTAATCATTTTCGAACCAGCTATATGATTCCTTATCAGTTTATGAAACACCATCTATAATTGAGTACTGAACTCCATTAATGCGCCCTGCACTCTCATAATTTCAGACATTAAAACACTATCCTACTACACCAGATAATACGTACTCTGAAACATATCTAAAATTGGAATTGAAGGTGATGTGCCTCCAACTAAGATCACCATCAACCTCAACTGGCATCTAACGCTCTTTGCCCAACTCCCAAACTGATAAAAATTCGTTGCATGTTGAAATGGTGGCCTCACTAACCACATGAGTTTAGTTTTTAATATTCTTTTTATTTTTTTAATGTTTTTTTTTTTTTTTTTAAATATAATTTATATATAAGCTCCCCTCCCTAACCATTTTATAAAGAGAATAAAACGGTTATAAAGGGGGAGAGGCGAGGTGATTCCTCTTCATGTGTTTTTTCATGAAAATGATTATACGTTTTTTAATTTATGAAAAGGGTTTTAAAAAAGGTAAAGGTGATTTTTTAAAAAATATATATATTTTTAACTATATTTTATGTAATTTAATTTTTTAATGTTACTATTTTAGTTATTATTTATATCCTCTTCCTTACTCTTTATAACCTCTTTATGGAAGTCTGGCGTACAAATTTATGGAAGTGGGATTGCCTCACTAAAATCAAGATCTTTATTTGGCTATTGTCCGCAAACAAAGTGCGTGTCTGAGAAAACTTACAGGCTCGTGGATGGACAGGACCAAGTAGATGTCCATTGTGCAAAGTGGGCTGCGAATTGGCTCTACACTTCTTTGTGACATGTCAGTTTACTAGTGCGGTCTGGCAACATGTTTTACACAATCTAAATCTCTCAACAAGGTGGACTGGCGACTCGGTTAGCTCTTGCCTCAGTAATTGGTTTTCTTCTAAAACTTCCTACCCATCGTTGCCAACCTTTCTTTGTTGGAACATTTGGCTTATTAGGAACGAGACAGTCTTTGATGAGCGCTGCCCTTCGATTCATCGGGTGATCTACAAAACACTTGCAACAGTGGCTTCTCTGGGTACCTGCCATAAACCTCATCCTTTACGCACCTCCAACATAAAGCTCTTTTCCAATAGAGTCATTGCTTGGTTTGATGGAGCTGCGCAACATAATGGCAAACTTTGCGGAGCTGGTGGGATGTTACACATATCAACTCGTTCCTCCTTCTGGTGGACACTCAACTGTGGACAAGGCACTAACACAAAGGCTAAACTCACGAGGGCTTGGGCAACGTTCACCTTGGCTCGAAGACAGAACCTTCTTGATCTGTTGGTTCTTGGTGATTCAAGAATTGTAATTGATTGTCTCAATGGGAAGGCGGATCTCCAGGCGGCTGCCCTGTTGAGCTGGAAAGATAGAACTCGAGAAGCCCTTTGGCATTTTAAGACCTTATCATTTGCTCATATCTCTAGAGAAGACAACTGTGTTGCAGACACATTGTCAAAAGAAGCACTATCGATGCCCTTTGGTCAAATTAATTACTCTCAATGGGAGGACGACATTGAGGGTCCCTCCTCGACAATTTTACTATAATGCATGTTCTTTTTTTCAAAAAAAATTCAGCATTCTTCAGATCTTTTCAAGCTATATTACGAAGAACATGCTGGTTTTTTCTGGACTTCCTCCTCTGAGACAGAGGTTGTTTTGGTGTTTTTTTTTATTTTTATTACTCTGGAAATTGGACATGGAGTGACTCCTTGTTAGCTGGCAACCAATGATCATTGCTTTACTCTAGCAGAGGATAGGGTATGTCTCCTTCATAGCTAAAATTGTTTTGTACAGACCTGCGTTTTTCTCAGGCATAGACACTATTTGCAAAAAAGTATGCTGAAATATGTAAAAAATTATACTCTGTTGAATATAATAAGAAATTTTTCCGTGGAAAAAAAAAAACAAAAAAAACCTTTTTATAATATAAAACGGTTATAAAAGGAATAGAACGGTTATAAAGGGGAGAGGGGAGGTGATTCTTCTTCATGTGTTTTTTAATCTATGAATAAGATTATAAAAAAGTTTTTTAATCTATGAAAAGGGTTATAAAAAAAGGTAAGGGCGATTTTTATAAATGTTTTTTTATTATTTATTTCTCCACCTCTTCTTTATAACCGTTTTATAAAATGTTTTTTTTTTAAATATATTTTATACAATCTAATTTTTGTAATGTTATTGTTTTATTTATTATTTATTTCTCCTCCTCTTCCTTTATAACCGCTTTATATTATAAAACGGTTATAAAGGGGAGAGGCCACGCGAGGTGATTCCTCTTCATGTGTCTTTTTAATTAATGAAGACACATGTAAGGGTGATTTTTTTAAATGTTTTTTTTTTTAATTATTTTATATAATTTAATTTTTTAATTTATTATTTATTTTTAATGTATTTTTATTTATTTTTAAATTATATATATATATTGATGATTATGATGATTAACATTTAATAAGATCGAATTGATTTATCAGATCTTAAGAGGGTAAGTAAGTACTTGTGATTCTTTAAAATTTTGTTTCTGTGTTCGAAAAGTATTAAGAAAAGCTTTCCAAGATCACCATAGTTTTGTTGAGTTAAGAGGTTAGGAAGGTTGGTAGTGTGACAAATATTTTGAAAATGAGATCTAATGTGGGTATACGCTGGACAATCTAAGAGAAAGTGTTTTTCATCTTCAACCTTCTTAGTGTCACAAAGGTGACACACTCTTTCATCCCATGATGTTTTAGGAATTGACCAACGCGCAATTTCACTATGGAGCCCGTGAGAATTTATTCTTATCTTAGCAATGCTTATTTTTTCTTTACACTCGTCAAAACAAAGAGACAATTTTGATCTTCTAGGTTAGGGTTGATTACATCCTTATAATATCTTAACTTTCTTTTTTCCTCTATCACACCACATTTTCTCCTTAAATTTTGATTTGATGATATTTTTAATAATATCTTTATTATGCAAAATGGTGTCTTCCATGATTCCCCAATAGTTTAGCCAAGATTGGGCATCTTTATGTCATCCTCGCTTGAGTCGATGGTGGTTACGACTCGATTTTGAAACAATTTTAGGAAGCCTATTGTATTCCATGTTGTTTAACTTGTTCTTATACATTAGGTATCTAGTCATAGTCGTGCTCTCAATCGGGGAGATGTTTGTTTCTTGTGTGTGTGTGTGTGTGTGTGTGTGTGTGTGTGTGTGTGTGTGTATAACCGATTTTCATTTTATTATTATTATTATTATTTAATTTTGCTTGAAATCTAGTGAGAATTTGTTGTATCTATATATTTGAGTGGTTAATTATGTATAATCTGAGTGCTCCAGGGATTTATAGATGTATTTAAACAACAAAAAAATATGATTTCATCTAGATTTATGTCATTAAATTTCAACCAAAAGGACCAAAACGTAGAACAATTAGACAATGCCTATTTATATATATGTGTGTGTGTTTTAATTTTTGTTTTAAATTTATTTGAATTTCTTTTTTAATTTTGTTTTTTGGGTTTTTAATTTGTTTTTTAAAAGTTCATTTTAGATTATTTTAAAAAGATTATTTTTTTAAGATAATAATAATTGTTAAGTTTTTTTTTTTTTTTTTAATAATTAAGTTTATTCCTTTTTAATAATGTTTTTCTTTCTTTTAATTATTTTAAGGGACTGATTGTGGAGTATGGGTGGGTTGGGCGATTTTGATTGTAATAATGACAATTTTTAATAAATGTTGGAATTTTAAGTTTGGAATAAAAAATGATTCCACTGCTAGCACATTTTTATTATGATTCAAGGGTTGATTTTGAGATTTTGGTTACAATAAAATAAATTGTTCAGACCATGGTTTCAAATAAGTTATAATTTTAACCTTGAAAAAGACAAAATAGTGCTACATATAACACCACTTTTGGGGATTGATTTTAATATTTTAGTTGCAATGGTACCAATTGTTAAGTCTATGGTTTCAAACTAATTATACTTTTAACCCCCCAAAAGAGAAAGATGTGCTATTGGTAACACCACTTTTCAATTTGAGGGTTGATTTTAAAGCTTTTGTTAGCAACATTACAAATCGTGATTGCAAAATGTTGTGATTTTAACTATGAAATAAAAATGGTTCCATTGGTGACACCACCTTTTGAAATGAGGATAAAAACAACCACTAAATGCGGCCTCTAAGAAAATGAGAACTCCAGAGGGTTCTCGTCAAGTTGGTAACTACATTAATTTTTCAATTGGGGACATTGGCTACCAAATGATTCCCACCAATGTGTTGCAATGACAAAGTTAATTCAACAAATTAGATTGTGATTTTGGTTAAAAAATCAAGTATTTAAAGTTTAAACAACTAAACTTGAAAAAAAATTGGAATTGTTTATGTTTAATTTTTGAATACTAGACTAATTGCAGTAAACATCCAGGATCTCAAGAAGATTAACCAAGCACAAATTACAAAACAAAATTATGGGTCTGCTTGTTTTTCCATAGGAAATGTTCTTCCATTGCCACCCAACCATAAGCATCCTCAAGTGCCACCCCCGAGCAGAGCATATAAGTTATCTTGGGAAACCCTTCTACACAAGGGAAGAAAACCCAACACCTTTTCTTATAGAGAAGATTAATGTCAATACAATATAACCATGAACTAGTTATATCTAGTAAATTAAACCAACAAGAAAGAATGCCAGATAACAAGTACTTATCTTTTATGCTCAGATGTGTACTCTAGAACTCTCAAGGAGATAGATTTGTTGTTGTCCAGTGATGGCTCAGAACATTATCTCAAACTGTCATAAATCAACCTCTTATATATGTCACTTTGCTTCCTCAAGACTGTTGTTATAGGTGTGCCCAATATGTTGTTCAAGCACATAAATATATGATGTCTAAACACTGTCTACAAGTGTGACCAAATGTTGTTCAAGCACAAAGATATATGTTGCCATAGGTGCGCCCAGATTTTCCTCAGACTTAGCCTCTTTGCTACCACAGAATGAGCTCCTTTGTTGCCTTAGAATGTGCCCCTTCGCTGCCTCAAAAAGTGTCCCTTCACTGCCTTAGAAAGTGCCCCTTCGATGCCTTAGAAAGTTCCCTTTTGTTGCGGCTGCTACATAGATATATTAGACCGAAAAATGTTGTGTCAAATGAGAAGGGAATCACCCTTTATTTATACTAATCTTCTAGTGAACTTTTCCAATGGGGTCGACTTGTCCATTCTGGAAAAAATATAATTTCCCTGTGGGCCGACTTCTCTTTTGGAGCAATACAATTTTACATTATTATTTTCTAGGGAGACAACTTCTATACTAGGATATTTCTTGAATTATTTGGCATCTTCATCTATAAGAAAGGGTTATGCAGGAGGTGAATATCTCTCGCATCTACCATAAACATCAACACTCCCTCTTAGCCAGGGAGGTATTCTCCATGATTTTTTTCCTTTGTTCCTCATAGCCTCACATGATATGCCATGGTCCTCCGACCATGCCATGGTCACGCAAATCATGCTATTGGTAGCATCCTCACATCACACATGACTACACCCAATGTGGACCTTTTATAGGGCCTCATCACCACTAGAATACACTAGGACCTACTGGCCCATAGTGTGGCACTAGGACCTACTTGCCCATAGTGCATCATCAAGGACCTACTCGCCTATGACGTGTCCACTTGGTCAAATCCCAAGGGACATGTCCTCATGGTCTACTCCCATGGGACGTTGGGTGCCACCTCAAGACAACTTTTCACTACCCTGACAAGTGTCATGCTCAAATCCATCTCAGAGGAGCATTCTCCAAGTCGACCCAACCCATCCACCTGGGGAAAATACCTATCTCAGGTCGACCCAACTCAACATAATTGAGGAGAAGACATGTCTTAGGTCGACCCAACTTAGTCCATCAGGGAGAAGACAAGGATAAAGCACAACACACTCACAGATCGACCCAGCCCACTGCCCCGGGGAGAATATATGGAGAGTGTCCTCACAGGTCAACCCAACCCACTAATCTGGGGAGAAGACCTGGAGAATGTCTCATGAAGCTACAATCATCAATACTCCCTCTTAATGAGAGGGGAATTCCACTCCAAGTTTATCACGAAAGTACTTAATCTTCGACTTGACAAGAGGTTCGGTGAGAACATATGAAATATGCTCATTTGTAGGCAGGTACTCCACTAGTATTGTCTTCCTCTGCACCATATCTCAAATGTAATGAATCATAGTGAGATCCAATATATGATTAGACAATCTTGCAAGGAGCTACCGAAGCCACATGGATTCGCATACTGCCACACATACTGCAATATACTCGACTTCTGCAGTACTCAAAGGCCACCAAAATATGTTTCATGCTACACCAGGAAACCACGACAGATCCAAAAAATGAAGCAATACCCTGAGGTTCTCTTCCTGTCAACTGCACTCCCTACTCAATCTAAATCAACATATCCCTACAATCTCATGTCAACACTGGAAGCATATCTTAGGCCATATCCAATTGTGTCTCACAAATATCTCAACAAATGCTTCATAGCCACCCAATGTATCTGTCTCAGCTAACTCATGAACCGACTAAGTGCACTCACTGCATAACAAATATCATGTCTGGTGTTAACAAGATACAACAATGATCCAATCATCTTTCGGTATATGGTCGGATCAATCAAGTCTGAATCAGAGGAAGATGCACTTAGCTTCTTCAGATTCATCACCATCGATGTAGTGATGGACTTACAGTCCAATATCCCAAATCTCCTCAAGATATCAACTGTGTACTTCCCCTGACTTGGGAATATCTCATAAGTTATCTATCACACCTCAAGTCCCAAGAAGTAATGCATCATGCCAAGATCCTTCATATCAAATTCAGAGGCCAACTCATGCTTGCAACAAGGAATGAGATGCTCTGCTCTGGTGAGAAATAAATCATCAATGTACATGATCAACATCAGGGACTCACCATCAACAACCTTATAGTATAGGTTGGCATAAAAAACACTCTTGCTGAAACCCAACCTCATAAGGTATCCATCAATCCTTTCATACCAAGCATGAGGACATGGGACTCCTTCCCATGCATCACGAAACCATATGACTGCTCGATATACACCTCTTCCTCAATATCTCCATTTAGGAAAGTTGTCTTCACGTCCATCTGAAGTGATATCCAACCCAAGGCTAAAGCAAGTGCAATAATCGTCTGAATGGTGGTATATCAAGCAACATGAGCAAAGTTCTCCTCATAGTCTATTCCCTCCACCTAAGATAATCCTCTGACCACAAATCTTGCTTTGTGTTTCTCAATGCTCTCGTCAGTTGTATGTTTTATCTTATAAATCCACTTAGAAGTCACCATAGACTTCCCTTTGGGTCTCGAAACAATATCCCACACATCATTCTTCATGATGGACTGATACTCCTCCATCATGGAATATTACCATACTGGATGACTAGATGCCTCCTCATAACAGGAAGGATCATAATCAATGATGTGGATCATAGCTGCAACATAGCTCAAGAATCTATGAGGTCTCTTACTTTCTCTGAAAGTACCATGAGGAGTGCATGTCTCTTTTCCTCATGCAGAGTTTGAATGAGCCCAGGAAGGCCTCTGTCGACCTACTGCAATATCTCTAGGAATATCAACATGATGTACTGGATCAACATGATCAACTATCTCTATGGGATCAACTGGATCCCTCTAAACTATTGAAGGGTGAGGGGAAGAAGACACCATCTCCACCCGCATCTCTCTCAAACTGTCTCTGACTTGGGATTTAGATCCGATATGTATTCGACGATTCATGGTACCCAACAAAAGTACCCTTCCTGACTGAAAGTTCTAACTTCGTCCTTTTCTCCTTGGGTACGTGAATGTAACTGAGACACCCAAATATCTTGAAGTGTCCAACCTGTCACTGTAACCAATTTGTCATAGTCATTTCCATTGTCTCATCCATGAGACCAGATCCACTCAAGGAAGAAACTGTCATATGCCCACACAAATATGAATGGACAAAGTCCAAGATCCCCTTGGATCTATTGTCACTTCTTAGAAAATATTCCTTGGCATTTGTGCCAAGAGCACAACCTCAGAAAATTCCATCATGCTCAACACAAAGTTGTGGAAACCCGACCACCATCTTCCCTAGAACTGGAATATCTCTATAATGCAAATGAGAAAGTCTCCTATGCCATAGTTGGTTGAACGATCAATCTGTACAAACCACGGTCATACTACTTCATGTCTCAAACCATAGATCATATAACAAGTTGTCCTCTCCAACCGTCACTATAGCTCCCTCTCAAAGATATTATTAGTGATATGACTCTAAGGTAACCTGCCTGGAACAACAAAACAAGAACAATAACATTTCTATGACAACCTCCATGGAATTTAGCAATATAACCTACCCAGAAAAGATAACAAAACAAGAATATCTCCTAGAGGGGAGATAAACAAATGCATCTCTAGTATTATGTGGTTAGTATAATGATCATAAATCAATAGATAAAAAACACAAGATTGAAATGGTGCCATAACAACTAGAGGCATATCAAAACAATCAAACCTAGATAGTGTGTTGTTCCTCTGAATGCAATGGATCTAAAATCCTTCTGGATCTAAGTTGTTAATTGGACAAAAGTCCCTTCTCCTGCAAACACCCTCATGATAATGATATAAATTAACATATACAAGTGCATACCTCTGGCAGCAGCGAAAAACAACAACGCCATCCGACAACAGTGGAAATGGCTTCTCCAAGAGGTGCTAGAGAAACTTTTGCAATGTCTTCTTCAAGAACATTGCTATGATACCATGTTGAATTTTTGAATACTAGACTAACTACATTAAATATCCAGGATCTCGAGAAGATTAAACAAGCACAAATTACAAAACAAAATTATGGTTCTTCTTGTTTTTCCATAAGCAATGCTCTTCCATTTCCACCCAACCATAGGCATCCTCAAGTTCCACCCTCGAGCAGAGCATAGAAGTTATCCTAGGAAACCCTTCTACACAAGGGAATAAAACCCAACACCTTTTCTTATAGAGAATATTAATGCCAATACAATATAACTATGAACTAGTTATATCTAGTAAAGTAAACCAACAAGAAAGAATCCCAGATAACAAGTACTTATTTTTTCTGCTCAGATATGTACTCTAGAACTCCCAAGGAGATAGCTATGATACTATCTAATGATGGCTCAGATCATTGTCTCAAACTTTCATAAATTAACCTATTATATATGTCACTTTGTTGCCTAAAGACTATTGTTATAGGTGTGCCCAATCCGTTGTTCAAGCACATAAATATATGTTGCCCAAACATTATCTACAGGTGTGACCAAATTTTGTTCAAGAACATAGATATATGCTGCTACATGTGCGCCCATATTTTCCTTAGACTTAGCCTCTTTGTTGCCTCATAATGGGCTCCTTTGATGCCTTAGAATGTGCCCCTTCGCTACCTCAGAAAGTGCCCCTTCGCTGCCTCATAAAGTGCCCCTTTGTTGTGGTTACTACATATATATATTAGACCGAAAAATGTTGTGTCAATGAGAAGGGCATCACCCTTTATTTATACTAATATTCCAGTGAACTTTTCCAATGGAGCCGACTTGTCCATTCTGGAAAAATTATAATTTCCTTGTGGGTCGACTTCTCTTTTGGAGCAATATAATTTTACATTATTATTTTCTATGGATCCAACTTCTCTACTGGGATATTTCTTGACTTCTTTGGAATATTCATCTATAATAAAGGGTTATGCAGGAGGTGAATATCTCTCGCAACTACCAGAAACATCAACAATTTACCTAGTTGGTCCATGTCTCTTGCAATCTTTGGTATGTTTTTGTCAAAGGTACACATGGCTCTAGCAAAAGAATTGATCTGTTCATGCGTTTTATATTTCTCACTGACACCAAGGACCATACGCTCTAAGCACCTGTCCAATCCATCTTTAACCTCCCTAGTTTGATCTTCTCCTAACTAAGCTTCATGACAATGTGTTGGGTTCAGGGAATACATTGATGCATGTATAGGGCTATGGAAATGTACATGATGAACCTAGACTCCAAGATACCCTTCACATACTTTCAAATTCTCTTAGTCACCATATAATGATCAACCTTTGGATCTGTCATAAATATGGGAATACAACATGGCGCAAAGCTCAAATCCACCCTGGGGGGTGAGATAAATCAAACTACCCACCAATTATTTATAAACCAACTTGTTTTCCAATTTAGGGTAAGACGTGGGATAATTTCGACTCGACCATAGTGTAGTGTAAGGATTTTTCTCTTCAATAAAGACTTAGGTGCCTTGCCCCCTTGTCCAAGATGGAAAACAATGGCAGCCTAACACAGAGCTTTGATGACTTGGGTGCTTAACACACTTAGTCATGTGAGAAAGATGGCATGCAATGTAATAGCAAGGCATTCATCTTGGATGGTCAGAGTGGTGAACAAGTTAGATGTATACGTAGAATGGGTGAATATCATGCCTTTAAAGAAGGAAAGTCAAAGTTGGAAGGAACAAGAACTTTAGTCAAAGACTTGGAGGTTAAAGGTTAAGTATAACTATATATTGTAGTGTAGTGCCTTGTTGGGTGGAATGTTCAACATGCATGGTTGTTGGACATCTTGGAAAAAATGTTTAACACCCATGTTTCCAACTAGTTTCTCTTTTATATAGGCTACAAAAGTATGGATGAAACTTTGGGTTGTTAGCTAAGTTATGAGATGACCTTGGAAGGAGGCACACTCTAAGGAGTTAAAGTGTCCCTAAATAACACTTGGGTATACAAGGCTTAACTATTGGGTAGGAAGTTGGGCATGAAGACATTGCTTGGTGAGGATGTCTTAGGGGTGCATGCACACACCTTAAGGATGTAGTTGGAAAATTAAGACAAATCCATGGGTATACTAAGGAAAATTTCGAGTGGAAAGGACCACCTTAGTTAAAGGAAGCAATTAGACCTTCCTCCTATATAAAGAGGTAACATAAAAATATGACATTTATGGAATTGCATCAAGTTTGTTCAAGTTTTTGAAGTAAGATTGGTTGAGCATAATGGAGTTTAAGGATTGAATAGTGGAAATGTTTAGTTTGGCTTTGATAGCCAAGTTTAAGAAGTAATACTTGGAGAGAAAGGTTATTAAGTCAAGAGGAAAAAGGTGTATATTACCAAGTCTAGGGTAAGGTGATATTGTGAATTACAAGTTCTTAAGGAAGTTCAACGATCCAAAGGTCGTTTTACAGTAAGCGCGGGTGGTAGATTGGGTCTCAAGGAAAAGTTGTCGCTAAAGTAAGATTTGACAATTGACAGTTTTGAGTGGTGGAAGTCTATAGTAGACTTGGACAACCAAGGCAGTTTGGCATTTTATATGATAGAAGTTACAAAGCATAAGAAGAGGGTTAGGAAGCTTCGACAACCACTAAGATGGAGAACTTGAAAATCAGAAGAAGGACAGGGCCCATTTTCATCGATGATAGGGAATTTAACCCAATATCAGGAAAGGCACTATAGACCCCTCCTCTTATCATTGGAGCATACAACAACAAGGTGATGTGCAATACTTTCAGGTCACTAAAGGGAAATGCCACTAGCACCATTACTGAAGAGAAAGATACCCTCTTAGGACAAAGTGCACTAATATGATCGTCCTTGTTATAACACAAGTTGTAGGTTGGGAGACTACACCCAATGTCACCACGATGTAGGTCCTGCACTTGGGGGGTGACTAAGATCACTCCTGGGAGGCGATCCCACAGACCCTAGGGGGAATGAGAAGGATGAAGGGAGGTGTAAGGAGAAGCCCCCCGAAAGGTCAAGTGATGGAAGAATAGATTAGTTGAAAATGGTAAGTAAAGAGAGGTAAATGAATATCGAGTAAAGATATAGTTGTCAGTGCACATGTACCTTCCTGAGACACAAGAAAAGACACTTTTCCAACCAAGTATAGTAATGGATAAGAAAGTTAAGCTTGTTGTCCCTAAAATACAAAATAATACAAGTTATTAAATCAGTAATAGATTACATCCAAATCAGCAAGTAAAAGGTATATATTAGTTAGCAATGTCAACAATAAAAATAGTAACCAATGTGGACCGAAAATAACATTTCAAGACTGAATAAAGATGACTGTCATAAAAGTAAATTTATGAAGCAGTATATAATCCTTATGTATGTATCATTTAATGAAGTACAACAACAAATCTGACCATCAAAAAGTGCAAAAATCTATACCAATAGATGCACCTGGGTTAGTAGGTTAAACTAGCAAAGTTAGAGGGTTAGTCTAGGGTTAGTTTGTGAGATATTATCGGTTAGGGTTAGAGTTTAAAGAAACCCTAATGGATGTAGGTTAGTTTTACTACAAAAATAATAATTTGTGGGAGAAAGAGGACACCCTAAGGGAGGAAGAATCCCCATGGCATCAAGATCATTATCCAAAAGAGACAACTTCAAAACTTGAAATTTGTATGTTTACCAAGGAAACAAATTATTTCTCCCATGCAATAAGTAAATGACTATTTCATTTAAGAAAGGGTTAATGGATTCAATATAATATGAATAAGCTAGATAGGCTACTTCCTTGGGGGTGTAAACCTTTTTACTCCCAAAGGCAAGCTTCTCTTAGTTAGGGTTTTAACCAGGAGAGTGCATGTAATTATACTCCTCTTAGTAAACCCTTATGAAGCAATATTCCCTTAGAAATAAAATGGTGGAAACACAAGTAGGGGTGTATGCCATTATACTCCCTACTTGGATCAAGCAAACAAAACCTTTAAATTGTACAAATGATAATACAATGAAATAAATGGCACCTTCAAGCATTAAAAGGAAATAAAATCTAGACTAACCACCAAAAAAGAAATGAATAAACCCTTCCAAGGCTTAACGCACCATCTCCATCAACCATAACCAAGACATAGACATAAACAAAATCACAAGAGAGTGAACTAGCCAAAGAGAGCGAAAAATTCAGTCGAAGAGCCTCTCACAATGGAGAGTTATGTTCTGTGAAAATGAAATGAGGTGATCTCAATTTATATCATCCTCCTAAACATAATTTGTCCACATAATATTAGGGGTCAACAACCCTAATATTTCCCTTCACAAATTCTCTTTAATTTCACTTTTGCACAAAGAAAACCCTAAAATAAAGGTGGCGTTGTCCCTTGAAGGAGGACGTTTGGAAAATTGAGAAAGTAGTTGGAGTTGGGATGTAAAGTAGAGCCTCCAAAGGCCATGTGGAAATCATATAGAGCCTCTCCACCTCAAAACTCCATGTTTCATGCTCTTATTCATCATCAACCACCATATGCTCCTCAAATCTGACGTCAAGCCCCTAGGGAGTGACGTTTTTCCCCTTCTGGGAAACTCGTTTGGCATGCAAAGGGTGGGCTATGTCTATCCAACCGTCTCTTAGGCCTCCAAAATAATATCTCTATCATCTGGCATGTGGGACTATGTCATCCATCATGGGATGCTTGGCCTCATGGAATCCCAAGCTAGGCTTGTTCTTCCAAAATTGGCCACCAACCTGTACCTGCAAGAGAAATGGATATGCTCTCCAAGGATATCAAGTCAAAGCATCACGATGAGTGAATCAAGTCAATAAAAGAGCCATTAAAGAATGTATACCAGGACTACATCATACAAAAATGTTCTTAAGAAACTAGATGTTTTGCCAAGTTTGGTTGTGGGTGGGTTGGCATGGTACTTCTTTTCAATGGATGAAACCCACTAAGTCTAGGAACAACCCTATCTGAGTCATGTGAATGAAATAAAATGGATGGGGGAAGTACTCAATGAGCATGGGGTTCATGATATGCAAGGGTCCATAGTATCTCATTTATGGGTGCCTTTGTGGAGGGTGTGTCGCACCTTCGTCCATAATGCATTTTTTCCAAGAACATCAATTTCCTTTTACCCTTATTTCTTTGTATTTTCTTTCAATATAGCATAGGGTGAGTTGGAGGCCAATGACCTGGCGTGGTGATCAGATATTGATAGTGTCACCCACAAGTACTTTCATGAAAATGAGAAGGTTGGCTCGTGATGAGACCGCCTTTCCCTCAGCCATGCAACTGAGAACCATTACCCTGGTGTGATGGCCAGAAATGGTAATGTCATATCGTTAGATACCCATGGATGTGATAGGATGGATATTGATGAGACCCCCTATCCTCAACAGATCCTTTAAGCATTTTTATTTATTCTTTTCATGGGGTCCTTATTTTCTTGCAGAGAATCTTTTCATTGTGTTGAGAATATTTTCATTTCTTTCTCGAGATCCCCTGGGAAAATAATTTGGAAGGTTCTTTCATTAGGATTTTATCTTTTTCTAGCTAACTCCCCTCTGGGCCTTCAACCCCTTCTTCCCATGGAATGAGGAATGGTCCCTTCTAGGGTCAGTCTACCCAAAAATGCTAAGAGATGATGTCATGAGGGGAAATAATGATGGGAAGTGTTAAGTATGGTCTGGAGTGCCACAAGGACTCATTAAAGGAATCTCCCAGAAACACCCCATCCTAAGGGTGACCATCTACTTGAGTGCCCCAAGACAACCACCAACATTTAAACAAGGTAAATTTCATAGTTTCCAAAGAAGATGTCTCATAATAAAAAATAACCTTTGATATACAAGCTAGAATGCCTCAAATATTAAAATGATACCCACCATCATACCTGACTTGTACCGCATGGAGAAAGACCTAAGTGACCTGTGGTGGCAAGATGGTGTCGATGATGACCAAGTGTTGGGTCATTGTTGTGGCGATGCAGGTCTCTAGTTGTGTAAAAGGATATTGCTGGTAATGTGGTCTCTCGACACTCCATATCTGCAACCTGAGGGCCTCGAGACATAATCTCCTTAGTTATCCACAAAATTGGGATAACATATGGCTCCTACTTGGGGACATGTGCTCGTCGTAGAGTGCATGAGAACCACAACATATCCCGATAGACCTGTTCCTGGAAGGAAACATCAAACTGTCAAGTGCAGGATGGCCTAGTCATCCTCATTCTCATATGGTCATAATCAAAACCAACTAAGATATAAAAATAAAATTTTGACGAAATTTCTAACTAAGTATACATCTATGATGATGAAATCTATAATGCAAGTAGAGAAAATGAAAATGAAATGAAACTAAACTAGTATGAGAAAACAAAATGCAATATGCAAGAAAGAAATATGACTTACCTACTTACCGAGGGTCCTAGGACCCTAAAGATCAAGTCTCGAATGTGTAAGGTGAAATTGTACAACCAGTGAAACCGCCTGATCATCAGACAAAGACATTTCCCCCTGTGATTAATAATGTGAAACAAAAACATAAGTCCAACACATAGTAATCATGAGAATAAATAAACATATAATCAATCATGAAATAAAACTCATGGAGATGGGTGGGAGGGAGGAAATCTTGGTGAAAAGAGAAACCACAATCTCAATCGTCCTGAAACTCCTGCCTGCAAGCATAGCCAAAAGCCTGATCTATCCATCTCTGGAGTGGATTGGCATATGCATATGATGACTCATCTTCATCCTCATCAACACAGTCACTTCTCCCTAAATACTGAGAAGATCTGGGATAACTCAAGAAGACCCCATGCTTCACCCAAGGGGAAGAAACAAGGTACATCACAGGCTCAACTCTAGAAGAAGAAAAATGTTTCCTCTTCATCTATGAATCCTTGTGAGAATATCCAAGATGACAAAACTTCCACATCGTAGAGTGAACCTATGATTTCCATGCGATGGCTATGTCTTGGTACTCCTCCAAAATCAAGTGTGAAAGTCTCTGAAAATCCTCATAGAAAAAATATGTATCCCCAAAAGGATATGCATCACCCAGAAGATGTTGTGACAAGTCATTCTGAAATGGATAGAGTAAATATGTGATCATGTCACCATCATCATCCCAAACATCTGAGTCATATATGCACGGATACCAATCCTTTGTTTGGGGCTTTCCCTCAACATCGTAAGTGGGATCTCCCTCAAAGGTGAAAAGCCTCATGTCCCATCCATGTTTTCCAATCTGCATGAAAGTGACAATATGTTGATCAACTATATCCCTAAAATACAGTAGCATACAAGTTAGTAAATCAACAATATATTACATCCAAATCAGAAAGTAGAAGGTCTATATTAGTTAGCAATGTCAGCAATAAAACCAGTAACCAATGTGGACCAAAAATAACACTTCAAGACTGAATAAAGATGGTTGTCATAAAAGTAAATTTATGCAGAAGTATATCAGAATTATTGTTGTATCATTCAATGAAGTACAACAAAAAATATGACCATCAAAAAGTTCCAAAATCTATCCCAATAGATGTTGGATCATGTTGTCATTGATGCCAATGGTTTGATTGATTGATGTCAAGTGATTGATTGATGTCAAAGGATTGATTGATTGATGATTGATGTAATATAATATGTATTGTCCTTGATGAGAATGTATAGATGAAGATGGATCAATGAGTTGTCATTGATATGATGAAGATGGATCAATGAGTTGTCATTGATACAAGATGAAGATGGATCGATGTGGTTTCATTGGTATATGATGCATCGTTGGAAAAATGTATAGATGACTTATTATTGTCTTATCATTATTGATAAGGTGCACAAATGGATGAACTCCAAATTGGTCCCCTTATGGTGAAAGCCCTCACGGGAAGACGCTTTGTAGATTGAGTTATCCTAGAAGAATGGTTGGAGGAACTATGCTCTCATTATTGCCTTATCATGATTGATAAGGTGCAAAAATGGATGAACTCCAAAGTGGTCCCCTTATGGTGAAAGCCCTCACAGGAGGACGCTTTACAAATTGAGTTATCCTAGAAGAATGGTTGGAGGACCCATGCTTGTATGTGGAATAATGAGATGAAGATCAAGGAAATTGTTGGTGAAACTATCCTAGATGGATAGTTCTTGTCATGCCATTTCCGGTGGTATGTAAAATGTCACATAACTCCTCATGGTTTGAGAGTTATGGCCTTACGAAGATGAAGGACCCCCACATGAAGGCTTGAAGCCCCCAAGGTCAAAGAAGTCAAAGTGACCTAAAAGAAGAAATCATTATCTAAATGATAAAGAAAAGTGACAAAGTCAAGGTGGAATATTTAAATAATAAACAGAAGTGACAAAATCAAGAAATGATAAAGTAAGGTGACAAAATCAAGAAGGAATATTTATGGAAAGTGGTTAACCCTAAAAATAAGGAAAATAGGTTAAGTTACCTAGAAATGGGTTAAGTGACCTAAAAGAAGAAATCATTATTTAAATGATAAGTAAGGTGACAAAGTCAAGGTGGATTATTTAAATAATCAAGAGAAGTGACAAAATCAAGAAATGATAAAGTAAGGTGACAAATCAAGAAGGAATATTTAAATGATAAAGTATTGGAGAACTTTCTATTTATGGAAAGTGGTTAACCCTAAAATAAGGAAAATAGGTTAAGTGACCTAGAAATGGGTTAAGTGACCTAAAAATGGGTTAAGTTACCTAGAAAATGAAAGCATAAATAAGATAGCAATGGTCTCTTGTAGATCATCCTTTTTGTGGATCAATGGAGAGCTTCTTGTGAGAATATCTTTTGGAGTATTGATGGAGAGCTTCTTGAGCATTTTTGGTCTGGAAAACTTGAGAATATTGAATATCTATAGGTGATAGAGGTAACCAAGGATATATAAGCCGAATTTCAGAAGGAAGGTGAAGAAAAGAGGGCCGGAATTGAAGGGAGGATAAAAACATTTCATGATGCTCTCTAAGGTATGTTATTTACATGTCATCTCACCATTTCCGCTATAACTTTATTTATATAATGATTCAGACTGTGGGATTGATATTGAATTGAGGAAAAATATCCAAGTATATGTGGTAAAAAATTCATCTTGTGGGTCGTTGTATTTTGGGAGTTACACTCCGTGGAAAATAGGGTTTGTGGCTAGTCCTGAAACTAGTCAAACACAGGTGTTTTGGGTAAAAACATCATAACTTCTTCATAACATATCCAAATTCAGTGATACCAAATGTGTTGGTTAGGGTACAATATTTAGTATTTTTTGTAACAGTTTCGGATCAATTCAACTAATATTTTGTGTGGGGCACTCTCTACAAGGTCGCTCTCTAGAATGAGCCAGAATTCAGCAAGGTATGCCATTTTTGATATAACTCCTTTTATGAGAGGTTCCAAGTAGTAACACCTGTAATAATTTCATAAAACACATTGAAGAACATTGTGTATCAGTTTTAGATCTTTATTCATTACAAGTACAAAGTTATGATTATTTCAAGTTGGGGTTGTTGAATAATCCAAAACTAGTCATGGTTGAGACAAGCAGTTGATGAGTTGGCACATACATGAGGTGTATATTTGATGATGTTGGTACATATTGATGAGTCATTGTTGATGAGTAGTTTACACATGATTGTTATATACTTGTTACATGGTTGGATGCACTTGTTTATGGTACAGGTTGATTACAGGTTGTTTGGCACAGGTTGGTGCATGGTTGATGCACTTGTTTATGTTGACAGATTGATATATGTTGAGGATTGTTGCCTCATCTCAGTTGGTGCTAAGAAT
>ML777563.1:800940-846802 GCA_009831015.1 Picea engelmannii | reverse complement strand
TTTCAAGTTGGGGTTGTTGACTAATCCAAAACTAGTCATGGTTGAGACAAGCAGTTGATGAGTTGGCACATACATGAGGTGTATAGTTGATGATGTTGGTACATATTGACGAGTCATTGTTGATGAGTAGTTGACACATGATTTGTATATACTTGTTACATGGTTGGATGCACTTGTTTATGGTACAGGTTGATTACAGGTTAGTGCATGGTTGATGCACTTGTTTATGTTGGCAGATTGATATATGTTGAGGATTGTTGCCTCATCTCAGTTGGTGCTGAGAATGTAAGCTGAGTCTTGCATATAGAGCTGGTGCTCTTGTAGAGTTGTACTCTATTCAGTTGTTGCTAAAAAAAACCTGTATTGAAGTCCATAATAAAAAGAAAAATTGTACATACATCTTGTGTTCTTTGTGTTCCTTGTGGAGATGATTTGTTGATGATATGTTGCTGATATATTTTGTTGATATGTATTCACATCTAACTGATTATAAATGACAACAATGAGTAATGAGAAAATGTTGAATGTTAACTAAGGATTTTTTGTGTAAGAGGGAAGTTTTGGGAAAAATATCCCCACACTCATTCACCCCCCCCCCCTATAAGTGTGGTAGGTGTGTCCAACAATAGATGCACCTAGGTTAGTAGGTTAAACTAGCAAAGTTAAAGGGTTAGTCTAGGGTTAGTTTGTGAAATATTAGTGGTTAGGGTTAGAGTTTAAAGAAACCCTAATGGTTGTAGGTTAGTTTTACTACAAAAACAAGAATTTTTGGGAGAAAGAGGATGCCATAAGGGAGGAAAAATCCCCAAGGCATCAAGATCATTATCCAAAAGAGATAATTTCAAAACTTGAAATTTGTATGTTTACCAAGGTGACAATTTATTTCTCCCATGCAATAAGTAAATGACTAGTGCCTTTAAGAAAGGGTTAATGGAGTCAACAAAATATGAAGAAGCTAGATAGGGTACTTCCTTGGGGGTGTAAACCCTTTTACTCCCCAAGGAAATCTTCTCTTAGCTAGGGTTTTAACTAGGAGGGTGTATGCAATTATACTCCTCTTAGTAAACCCTTATGAAGCAATATTCCCTTACCAATAAAATGGTGGAAACACAAGTAGGTGTGTATGCCCTTATACTCCCTAATTGGCTCAATAAAATAGAACCTTTAACTTGTACAAACGATAATACAATGAAATAAATGCCACCTTCAAGCATTGAAGGGCAATAAAAGCTATACTAACCACCAAAAAAGAAATGAAGAAAGCTTTCCAAGGCTTAGTGCATCATCTCCACCAACCATAACCAAGACATAGCCATAAACAAAAGCACAAGAGAGAGAACTAGCCAAAGAGAGAGAAAATTTCAGTCCAAGAGCCTCTCACAATGGAGAGTTATGTTCTGTGAAAATGAAGTGAGGTGATCTCAATTTATATCATCCTCCTAAACATAATTTGTCCACATAATATTAGGGTTAAAAAACCCTAATATTTCCCCTTTACAAAGACAATATTTAAAAATTCTCTTTAATTTCACTTTTGCACAAAGAAAACCCTAAAATAAAGGTGACATCATCCCTTGAAGGAGGAAATTTTGGAAAATTGAGCAAGTCGTTGGAGTTGGGATACAAAGTAGGGCCTCAAAAATCCATGTGGAAATCATCTGGAGCCTCTCCACCTCAAAATTCCATTTTTCATGCTCTGATTCATCATCAACCACCATATGCCCCTCAAATGTGACATCAAGCCCCTAAGGAGTGAGGTTTTTTCCCTTTTGGGCAATTCGTTTGGCATGTAAAGGGTGGGATATGTCTATCCATTTGTATCTTAGGCCTATGAAATCATCTCTCTGTTCTCTGGCATGTGGGCCTATGTCATTCATCCTATGGGATTCTTTCCCTCATGGAAGCCCAAGCTAGGCTTGTTCTTCCAAAACTAGCCACCAACCTATACCTGCAAGACAAATGGATACGTCCTCCAAGGATATCAATTCAAAGCATCATGATGAGTGAATCAAGTCAATAAAAGAGCCATTAAATCATGTATACCGGGACTACATCATACAAACATTTTCTTAAGAAACTAGACGTTTTTCCAAGTTTGGTTGTGGTTGGGTTGGCATGGTACTTATTTTCAATGGATCAAACCCCATAAGTCTAGGATAAACCCTATATGAGTCATGTGAATGAAATTAAATGGATGGGGGAAGTACTAAATGGGCATGGGGTTCATGATATGCAAGGGTCCATAGTATCTCATTTATGGGTTCCTTTGTGGAGGGTGTGTCTCACCTTCGTCCATGATGCATTTTTTCCAAGCCCATCAATTTCCTTTTATCTTTATTTCTTTTTATTTTATTTCAATATAGAATAGGGCTATTTGGATGCTACTTCCCTTGCGTGGTGACCAGATATCGACAGTGTCACCCACAAGTACTTTCACGGAAATGAGAAGGTTGGCTCGTGATAAGAACCCCTTTCCCCTAGCCATGCAACTGAGAGCCATTACCTTGGCGTGATGGCCATAAATGGTAATTGCATACCATTAGATACCCATGGATGTGATAGGTTGGCTCGTGATGACAACCCCTATCCTCAACTGATCCTTTGAGCGTTTTTATTTATTCTTTTCATTGGGTCCTTATTTTCTTGAAGAGAAGATTTTCATTTCTTTCTCAGGATCCCTTGGGAAAAGCATCTGAAAGGTTCTTTCATTAGTATTTTATCTTTTTCCAGCTAACTCCCCTCTGGGCCTTCAGCCCCTTCTTCCCATGAAATGAGGAATGGTCCCTTCTAGGGCCAGTCTACCCCAAAATCCCAAGAGATGGTTTCATGAGGGGAAATAATGATGGAAAGTGGTAAGTCTGGTCAGGAGTGCCACAAAGACTCATCAAAGGAAGCTCCCAAAAATACCCCATCCTAAGGGTGACCATCTACTTGAGTGCCCCAAGCCAACCACCATCATTTAAACAAGGTAAAAGGCATAATTTCTAAAGAAGATGTCTCATAATAAAAAATAACCTCTGATATACAAGCTAGAATTCCTCAAATATTAAAATGATACCCACCATCATACTTGACTTTTATTGCATGGTGCAAGACCCAAGTGACCTGTGGTGGAAAGATGGTGTGGATGATGACCAAGTGTTGGGTCATTGTGGTGGTGATGCAGGTCTCTGGTTGTGCAAAAGGATATTGTTGGTAATGTGGTCTCTCGGCACTCCATATCTACAAACTGAGGGCCTCGAGACATAATATCCTTAGTTATCCATATAATGGGGATAACAATCCTTATTGTAGCTCCAACAAGGAATTTAGCAGTAGAGTATAGACAAAGTAGGGCTAGTGTTGCATGGAACATTAGCAGTATCTCATCCACCACTACAGCCACAAGTTATGATGCACACTCCTCCATGGTCTCCTACATTTCTAATGCTAGCATTAATCCTAGTCCCAAGAACCATGAAGGAGTCAGAAACTGATGACCTTGGCCAAGCATTGAAAGGATCAAAAGATGAGGAGGAAATCCAATTTTCAAGAGATGCGACATTGATTGACATATCTCAAGAGGAGACCTCGCAAGAAGTAACTTACATGAGGGTCATGATTGAATAAATATCTACAGAGATCCCCGAAAGTCACAACCAAAAATTGAAAAGGAAAGAACTCCAAGAAATTCCACAAGAAAGAAAACCATGGGTGCAAAAGAACTAATAGTTGAGGGAGCCAAAGACTTAATGGCTTCCCTTGGTAAGAAATTTGAGTTTGCTGCAATCATAAGGGACATCAAGCAAGAGAAAGTGGTGGATGAGTACCTACACCTCCACCCAAATATAGCACCGTCAAAGGTGGGAACCCCCATACCTCAACCAACAGTTAATGGGGTGTACAACCCCTTAGCAACATTAAAAGTAACACTCTCTGAAGTCAAGTTTGGTTACCAAACTAGTAGAAGGATTCAATGGTTGAGTCAACAAGACATGCAAGAAATAGGTCATATCCATTTGGCATACCTCATGCTACTCACACCCTAACAAAGGTTCAAGAACGAGACTAGGTCTATACACAACATGTGATGGATCTGTAGAAATCGGATCTCCCCTCACTCACAAAAATCATAGTAGATTCTAACAATGAGTTGTAAGTGAGGTTTAAGAACCAAGACAAATACATAGTTGAACCATAGACTCAAACACTACAATACAAGGATGAGATGGAGAAGATCGATGAATAAAGAGATGCACTATGAATCCGAGCTAAGTGCACTATTGAAAACAAAGCTCACTAAAAGTGTGAGTAGGAGAGGCCACTGCAACATTCGAAAGAGAGAGTAAACTATTAGCACATGAAATGTATGGGAGTGAAATCTACCTCATTTTAATTTTTTGCTTGGTTTGTTGCAAAGAATACCACTGGCCTTCTGAAGACCATGTGTTAATTCTTAGTCATTTAGGTCATTTGCTTATAACTTTAGGTTAAATTTCATTTCGTCATGTTTTTGAGTTTTTAAGTTGTATTTGGGTAAATAAGTAAGTTATTGAACTTGCTTTAGGTTTGGTTATAGATTCAAGTCACATATCCTCATATTTTCTTGATTCCATCGTATAAAAGGGAACAAGTTTAGGATTCATTTCATGATTGTTTTAGAAAGTCTCCCAAGGGTGAGTCATGTCATTGATCAAGGGTTAATAGGGCTATCAAACTCAAGTTGTAACTTCATAGCATGCATCCAATCAAATCAGAGTTCGCTACTAAATTTCCTAATGTTTTGCAACATCAAATCGTTAAAATTCAAATCGCTGCAAAATTCACTAACGATTTGTAATAATGAGTTTCAAATGTGGAAGTCAATGAAGTCTTGTTTTTTTGTGTCTTGTCATGATGAGTGAGTTTAAAAAGAAGAAGAGATTTGGATCGTTTTGCAACTATCAAACAGTTTCAAGTTTTTATTGATGTGAAATTGTGTTCTCTACCATTTTATGAGATTGTTGCGGCTGATGTTCTAAAATTACCATCCTATATCAATTTTCCACTTGCTGTGGAACTGTGTTTTGCTGCTAAAACCTTGTTTAGCAGTGAACCCTAACACCCTGAATTTTCATGTACAGTTTGAATTTTTGGTTGCCACACAAGTTTTCCCTACTCATATTATTTCCCTCTGGCGGTCATGGAATCTGCACAACAAAAGAAGAAAATCTACAAAGGAGGTGAAATTGTGAGATCTGAACCTCATGACATGCAACTGGTTAATTCAAAACCTTTCATCAGAGAATGTTTTCAGGGAGTAGGATGCATCACTTTCTATGAGAAATTGTAGAAGGGGAACATGGAGGTAGTTAAAGAGTTTGCACTGAATTTTGATGGTTTCAGGACCAAAGTTGGCTCACTTGAGTTTCATGTAACATAACATACAATTGCAGAATCTACAGAGATGTCTTGTCAGGGTGAGAGATGGTTCAAGGGCATGGTCCTGGACTCTACATTTTTCCATGACTATTTCAAACCAGAGTACTAGGATGGTGATATATCTAAGGGAGTGCCAAGGAGTCACATGATAGAATATTTTGATAAGATGCTAAGAGTAATTCAGAGATACTTCACCTATGAGGGATGTTTCAACATGATGTACCAGTACCATATCAGATTACTCATGCATTTTACTGGTAAGAAACTCTTGAATTTTCCCTTTTATCTTTTGATAAGATTGGGTAAATTTTTTGATAAGGTGTCGAATAAATCTAAATTAGTTGAAAGTATCATATTTCATTATGGCCTTATTCAACTTCTAGTCTTAGAGGAGCTCAATAATACAAGTGGAGATTGGGACACCTTTTTGTCCACATCAGGTTTTAGTGTAGATATTACTAGTACTTCTCAGACAAAGAGAAAAACCCCTTCCTCAACTGAGAAAGTGGTTAAAACAACTTATGGTAAGTCAAAGAGGAAAAAGCATCAAGATGTGAAATCTTTAGAACGTGTTATGAAGAATGTTGAAGATATGATACAGACCTATAACAGTAAGAAAAGTAAGAAAAATCTTGAATTCATTGCCAAAGCAGTGAAAATTCCAAAACCTAGAAAACCTTTAACTAGGTCAGCATTGAAAGAAGATATAGTTTATGTAAATGAAGGTGAAATAGAGGTCCAAATCCCAGAAGAGGTCCATGCCTCATCAAGAAAAAGGGTAGTGTTCAGTTAAGAGACATCTACAAAATAAGTACCTAGAAAACCTCTGACTAGGTCAACAACAAGGCAGTTAAATCCTATGATAGAAGGTGCATCTCAAACACATGTTCATCATGCAACCAAAGAACCTATTCACCAAGAGCCTGTAGAAATTATTAAAACACAGTCCCCACCAGATGCGAGCAATCAGACAGTCAAGAGACTCAGAAATCTGTTGAAGGATGCACAAGTTCAAATTGTGCAATTGAGGCGGGAGAATATAAAAATGAAGACAAAAATAAAAGAGCACTTAGATAGCTGTGAGGTAGCTATTGATAAAAGAAGAAACATGGTCAAAACATCCTTTTCCCTGCACCATCAAGTGAATAATGTCTATAATCAAAATATGGCTTCGAAAGATGAAAAATAGATTATTGAAAAGATAGTTGCAATAGTTGACAAAACAAGTGGAAAAGCATAACATGGACCTGCTAGCACAAAAAATAATCAATTAATATAGAGTAAAATCATTTTTGAACACTGCACCAGTTTTGAGAAGGATATGCTTATGTGTTGCTACAAACCCTAAAGGCTATTTTTTTTCTTATAATGCTTGATGGTTCAATTATAGTTTTGACTATAGCCAGGTCCAAAGTAAGGTTAAGGAATGAAAAGGATGCATAAAACCAACTTACAATTTTTTCACACCAGTGGTCATTTGTAGAATCCAAAACAATTGATGAACAGAGTTTTCGCAGCAATTACCAGTTATCCGTTGCGAAACTGCGAGGATTTCAGCTACCATCTGTGTTTCAATTGCCTCCAATGTTTCAGTTAATCATGAAATACACATGTCCCATCAATATAGACTTTCTAAATCACACAACATGTGTTGTCTTTGAATGTATTAATGAATGCAGACAAGATCCTAGGTTTTAGGAGTTTGTTAGATTTTTGTTCTTATCTCATACAACGAAATCCTAAGTGGATGGAATCCAATGTAACAACTAGATTTTGAACTCCTAGAAGGAAAATAACATGTGGAAGGATATATATTGTAAGATGTAACCATTTTGAAGGGTTCAAATGATTAACGACTGAGGCTCATTCTTCTGGTTATGATTTTGAAACCAAGAAGAATGTCTATCTGGATTGAAGGACTCTAATGCAAATACAAGATCAACTTTGTTTTTTTTTTTCAACCTGTTCTTTATCTTTTGCTTCTATGGAATATTGTCTTTGAATGATTCATTACAGTGTTATTTACAGTTTGTGCAGTGAATGATTCATTGCATATACTGTGAGTTTTTCCATGCAAGTACTTTATATTCCTGGAATAGAAGGTTTCTAATTTATGAGATTTTCTTCAGTAAATGATTCAATTTAGAGGGAAGTGGAATTTTGTTATTTACTTCAGTGTTCTCCTCTATTTCTTTTGTTCATTTGTCCAAGATTTGTTGATTGGAGTTTTTTTTAGCCCTTCCATGCTGGAGCATAGTATTCATTCATTTTGTTTACTGGACTGAGTCTTAATCCATGTCATTTTGACCCATTCTCACATTTAAATCTATCCATTTAATTTGATATACTGATGGGTAATAGGATTATATTTATAGCAGTATAAAGGTGACATCTAGTTCTAACGTTTTTGGCGTCATTGTCGGGGAGGTGAAATTGAAGATTTTCCATGGGTTGTATGACAAGGATACTATTAGTTTTGATGGTGTATAAAGACCAGTAATAGTAGATATTGCATAGTGCACCTGGCTACTCCAAATTCAGTTGTGGCTCCTAAGAGAAGCAGAACGAGAGCTAATCCACACTCACCTCTGGCCACACCTGTACCAGACCCAAAGAATATCATTAAGAAGTGAAAGGATTTGCAAGGAGCCTCATTTTCCAAATCTTTAGGTACTTCTGGAAACCTACCTGATTCTTTCTTTCACACGCCAATTGCTATTTCTAAAAAATTTCATTTACATGAGGTTGAAACTCATGTAAAATCTGAACTAGAAGGTCTTCCTCTTGAACATACACATTTTTCTCTTGATTTGAAAGAAAAAAGGCTTGAAAGTTTTGATTTTCTTGCATCACCTGAAGTTGTTAAAATGTTTAGACTTGAAATTTTAGAAGACTTTCCTTTTTTAGGTTCTCCAACTACTAATTTTTTAAAGTCTCCTGAAACTAAAGAAGAAGGAACTTCCTTCCTTGTTAAGATCTCAAAGAGACACCAAAGACTAGTCCAATTTTTGTTAAGTCTGAGTTTTCATCACCTCTCTCTCATCCACATCCTAATTCACCTAGTAGCTTCTTTGCTGCACAAAATTTTACATCATCTGGAACCAAACCGTCTTTAAGTAAATATCAACCTTCTCCTAAGAGTCAAGGCACTCCTTCTACTGTAATGGTAGGAGTTAACCCACCTCAGAATAGGATGGATGTTATTATAATTGCAAGATATGCACCCTTAGTTCTTCCCCAACCTATGAATGCCCTTCTTGTTGGAGATTATCTCAAAACATGCCAAAATTTACTGGTGATGAAGATATCATAATAGAAGAACATCATGCAACCTTTTATAGTTATGCAGATAATCTAAATATGGAACAAGAGGATGTCTAGATGAGGTTTTCTGTTCAAAGTATGAATGGTGAAGCTTGTAAATGGTTTAGAATCTTGTCTCCAGGATCAATAGATGGTATTGAAGCTTTAGATGATGCTTTCTTAAAACAATGGGGAGACAAAAATGAATTTTTGTATTACATCACAGAGTTTGGAGCCATTAAAAGGAAAGAGGGGGAATCTATTTCTGAGTTTTCAAAAAGATTAAATAAGATGTATAATAAGAATCCAACAAAAATCAAACCTACATAAACTTCTGCAAATATTACCTATTCAAATGATCGTGACTCTAAATTTTGTTTGTTATTAAGGGAGAGAAGGTATGTTACATTGGATAACATGCAGGATGTTTCCTTGGAAGTTGAGTCAAATATACTAGCAACAAAAAAATTGAGGGGCAAATCTGATAGAGAAAAGAAAAAACAAAAGATGGAGGCTTCTCCTTCAGGTACTACAAGTACATATCCAAAGGTTGATGAGTTGACTAAGCTCGTCAAATCATTATCTACAGAAATGGCTAGATTGAAGTTTGAAGGGAGACAAGCACCAAACAAAAATCCTCAAGATCCTGCAAATAGAAATCAGTTTAGAAGACAGAACAATCCACCTCATATTTTGCAAAGAGATTAGAGAAATAGGGATGATCAGAAGGTCCAAGCCCCCTTTCAGAACAACTTATTTGATGAAGAAGAAGGAAATAATGAGGAAGAAGATCAAGAGATCCATTATTTAGAAGATACATATGTCTCTCCTCATTTGACTCAAAGTGCTTATGAGGAATCTTTGATTTGTAGTCAAATTGATGAATTATGTCAAGAGGAGCAAGTCAATCAAAATGAAGCTCAAAACAAGTACAATTTGAAATCTAAACAAAATAATGGAAAGAAGAGTACATCTCCTCAGCCCAAGAAAATTGATGCTCCTACAAAATATGCACCTAACAAAGAAGCAGGAAGATAGAATAATCAGCCAGCCATAAAGGCCCCTGCTTAGGAGGTAAGGGAACCTCAAAGGTCACATTCTACTTTCAATTTTGAAAATGAGATTCAAAAAATTAAAATTCCCGTCCCACTACTTGAGTTGATGAAAAATGAAGATTTTAATAGATCCATCTCAATAATTTTGCAGTCTGAATCTCATCCCACTCCATCAGATTCAGTAAAATTGAAGAACGAGAAGCTTGCAGTCCTACTAGGACCTCTGGTGGAGGATAGAGATGAAATTTCCCCTCCCTTCTACATTTCCCTAAATGTACATGATAAAATCCTACATAAATTCCTTATGGATTATGGTGCATCCCATAATTTAATGCAAAAATATGTCATGGATGAGTTGGGATTAGAAATCACAAAGAATTGTCATGACCTTTATTTCTTTGACTCTAGGAAAGTGAAATGCCTAGGAATCATAAAATATTTAGTTGTCAATATTTTTCAGCTACCCGTGAAGAGTATGGTTATGGATATAGTGGTTGTTGATGTACCCCCAAAATTTGGAATGTTATTTTCTAGATCATGGATTAAAATATTAGGTGGAACATTACAGATGGATCTTTCATATGCTACAGTACCTGTTTTTGGGGGTGCACATAGGAGATTGTATAGGGAAATTCAACTAGCCTATATCATTAGTGATGAATAAAATCCTACAAATAATCCAATTTATGCTATAGATATTGATTTGGGCTCAAGTGTTCTTCATTTTTTTTATTCTTTTTAGTCATGCTCAGAAGTCCAAAGTCATATTTCAGTCGAACATGATATTAAAGGTAGGGGTGTTCCTTTGTGGAAAATGTACTTTGATGGATCTTGTTCAAAAGATGGTGTTGGTGTTGGAATAGTGTTCATTTCTCCTTCAAAAGAGGTTAATACTTTATCTTTCAAACTTGACTTTGAAGTGACCAACAATATTGCAAAATATGAAGCCTTAGTTTTGGGGCTCAGGGATGCAAAAGACATGAAGATCAAGGGATTGAAAATATTTGGAGATGTTGAATTGATTGTGCAGCAAGTCATAAATATTTATCAAACAAAGAATGTCGGACTAAATTCTTACAAAAATGAAGTTTGGGACTTGACTGACATTTTTTTCTCAACTTTAAACATATCTTTTGTTTTAAGAGATCTTAATTATTTGGTTGATTCTCTAGTTGTTTCTACAAGCAGTTTTAAAATTCCTCTGCCTCCCAAACTCAAGTATGATGTTGAGGTGAAGTATAGACCTATAATCCCTGATAATATCAAATACTATAAAGTGTTTGAGGATGATGATGAGTTGAAGAAATTCTTGGAAACAATTGATGAGTTTTTTGCAATGCATATAAACCAAGATGAAGATATTGAAGAAAATCTACAAAATGACAAATCTATAAATAAGATTGCAAACCATCATATTGTTCAGTTGCCAAATAATCATATTCCCAGGGGGTTAGTGCCTTTGGAATTTATTTTTTATCATAATGATGTCCCCGTGAAGCTAAATAGTCCAAGTGAAGATTTAGAGCTGACATATTGCAATTTGGGGATTGAAAAGGAACCAAAATTTGTAAGGTTGTCAAAAAGTTTAACAGAGAAACAAAGGGTTGAATAGGTAAAGTTGTTGAAGGAGTTTTCAAATGTTTTTGCATGGAAGTATGAGGACTTGAAGACCTATGATACAAGAATTATAGAGCATAATATTCCTTTGAAGGACAACACAAAGCCCTTTAGGAAGAAGATCAAACAAATTAATACCATGTTGTTGCCTATTATGGAAAGAGAGGTTAAAAAATTGCTCGATGCACACATTATTATTCCTCTCATATATTCAGATTGGATAGCCAATCTCATCCCAGACAGAAATAAAAATGGGGAAATTAGACTCTGTGTGGACTTTAGGAATCTTAACAGATGCTTCAGGAAGGACAATTACCCTTTACCTAAGATGGAACAAATATTACAAAGGGTGATTGGTTAAAAGAGGATTTCCATGATTGATGGCTTCTCAGGCTATAATCAGATCTATGTGGATCCATATGACAGAGAAAAGACATCCTTTACAAATCCTCGGGGTACTTTCATGAATGTCAAGATGTGATTCAGACTAATGAATGCAGGGGAAACCTTTCAACGATCAATGGATATTTCTTTTGTTGGTGAGAAGGATAAATTTGTGGTGATTTAATTAGATGATATCACTTTTTTCTCCACATATGATCAAGAACATTTGCATCATTTGAAGAAGGTGTTATTGAAGTGTAGGATGTATGTAATTTCCTTAAATCCTAAAAACTCACAGCTTGCTATGAAAGAAAGTAAGATATTAGGGAATATTGTTTTATTTGATGGTGTAAAGATTGACCCTAGAAGAGTGGAATATATTCAGACACTTACCTTACCCAGATCCAAGAAAGAAATTCAATCCTTCCTAGGAAAAATCAATTTCTTGAGAAGGTCCATCTCCAATTTTGTTGAGATGGAAAAATTCATTACAAATATGTTGAGGAAAAACAGTGAGTTGAAATGGACTACAGATGCCAAAAAATCATGTGAACTGATTAAGAAGGCTTTGATTGATGCTCCTATGTTAATAATCCATGATTATTCAAAGGAATTATTTATCTTTTCCTTTGCATCTGATGATACATTGGTAGTTGTACTTCTGCAGAAAAACAAAGATGACATGAAGCATCCCATTTATTTTTTCAGCGGATATTTAAGAGATGTTGAAATCAGGTATGACATCATGGAGAAAAAAGCATATGCATTGGTCAAAGCTCTCAAATCATTCAGACTGTATGTCATGCATTCAAAGATTATTGTTTATGTACCCTCTAGTGTAGTGAGAGAAATTCTTATTCAACCTGATATTGATGAAAGGAGAAGAAAGTGGATTGCAAATATATTAGAGTTTGATTTGGAAATAAAAAAAAACTAAGTTGGTTAAAGGACAAGAGTTAGCAAGATTGCTAGCAGAGTCAAATTGCAAAGCTCTATGAGTGAATTTCATGGGTACAAATTCTGTAAATCAGCAGTTTCAAATTCAAAACAACAACCTTCAAGTGGATCCCAAGTTGGTTGAATTCTCTTGGTATAAGGATATCATATATTTCTTGCAGAACTTAGAGCATCCTCCTGGTCTTGAAAAATCTAAGGTGAGATCTTTGAAACTCAAAGCAGTCGAATACTATATTAATGATCAAATGTTTTATTGGAAAGACGCCTAAAGGATTTTATTGAGATGTTTATATCCTGATGAAGCAAAGCAAGTGATGTTTGAGTTTCATGAAATTCTATGTGGAGGACACCATTTCTAGAGAACAACTTACAAAACACTCAAAGCTCATTATTTATGGCCAAATCTGTTTATTGATGTATGTGCTAAAATCAAAGCTTGTGACAAATGTTAAAGATTCTCAGGAAAAAAACATCTTAAGTCACTACCTATGAAACATATAGTGGTGTTTGGTCCCTTTCAATAGTGGCGATTGGATTTCATTGGTGAAATACATCCACCATCCAATGGCCAACATAGGTGGATTTTAACTGCTACAAACTTTTTATTAAGTGGATTGAAGTTGTTCCCACTAGGAATGCTACACATAAAGTCATCATCAACTTTCTGGAAGATATCTTATCAAGGTTTGGTTGCCCAAAAAGGATTGTCATTGATTATGCTGCAACTTTCAAAGTTGATCCTCTGATTAAATTATGTGAAAATTTTGGCATTCAACTTATTCATTCTACTTAATACTACCTACAGGGTAGTGGCCTTGCAAAATCCTCAAACAAGAACTTGATGAATATTGTTAAAAAACTATTGGAAGACAACAAAAAAGGACAATATTATAAGATGAAGTTTGCTATCTGGGTTGATAGAGTGACAACTAAGAAATCAATTGATACTTCACCATTCCAATTGGTCTATGGGATGCAAGCTCTATTTCATGCACAATTAGCTTTACCTGTGGCTAAATTTCTTTAGGATTGTGAGGGAGAAACAAATGATATGGTTAGAAGGATTTATCAGCTAGTGGAGGTTCAACAGACCAAAGAACAACAGTTTGAAAATGAACAAAATCATCACTAGAATATCAAAGATACCTTTGACAGAAACACTAAGAATGAATATTTCTAGCCATGAGACTTAGTACTGAAATGGAATGCTCATAGGAAAGACAAAGGTAAGCATGGTAATTTTGATGCATTGTGGATGGGTCCTTTCAATATTCTTGAGGTTTTACACAATAACACTTTCAAGCTGCAGAATCTGGAAGGAATTGAAATCTCTAGTGGCCTAGTTAATGGGGATTTTCTCAAAAAATACTTTTACTAAGGCCGTGGGTGGCCTAAATTCCATTGTAAATATTGATGTGTTAGGTTAGTTTTCGTAATAATGACTCCAT
Source organism: Picea engelmannii (assembly GCA_009831015.1). Classification (NCBI taxonomy): domain Eukaryota; kingdom Viridiplantae; phylum Streptophyta; class Pinopsida; order Pinales; family Pinaceae; genus Picea; species Picea engelmannii. The sequence continues at coordinate 832,638 of ML777563.1, read as the reverse complement.
GCCCAATGGGTAAGGCACTATAACTGCAGAGGTTCTTGGAGCCTCATAGGGAGGTCTCCATCCCCAAAAGGATCTAGATTTTATAACATGAAATGTACTGGAGTCAAATCTACCTCATTTTAATTTTTTTCTTGGTTTGTTGCAAAGAATACCACTAGCCTTCTGAAGGCCATGTGTTAATTCTTATTCATTTAGGTCATTTTCTTATAACTTTAGGTTAAGTTTCATTTATTCATGTTTTTTAGTTTTTAAGTTGTATTTGAGTAAATAAGTAAGTTATTGAACTTGCTTTAGGTTTGGTTATAGATTCAAGTCACATATCCCTCACATTGTCTCGATGTCATCATATAAAAGGGAGAGAGTTTAGGAGTCATTTCATGATTGTTTTGGAAAGTCCCAAGGGTGAGTCATGTGAGTCATGTCATATATCAAGGGTTAATAGGGCTGTCAAACTCAAGGTGTACCTTCATATCACGCATCCAATCAAATCAGAGTTCGTTGCTAAAGTTCTTAATGTTTCGCAGCATCAAACCGTTAAAAGTCAAATCGCTGCAAAATCCACTAACGATTTGTAATCATGAGTTTCAGATGTGGGAGTCAGTGAAGTATTTTTTTTTGTGTCTTTTCATGATGAGTGAGTTTTAAAAAAAAAGGAGATTTGGATCGTTTTGCAGCTATCAAACAGGTTCAAGTTTTTATTGCTATGAAACTGTGTTCGCTACCATTTTATGAGACTGTTGTGAAAACTCCTGTAGTGGTCAATGTTATGTTTCTTCCCATTTTCAAATTGATTGATGACTACCTCCTCTAATTTTCAAGTTTTATGTCCTAATTCTCAGTCGCTTTAACATCTCATTCGCAGCAGAAAACCCATTTGCAGCCCAAAACCCTCCTCGTTGTGAAAATTTTCGTTGATTGTCAAAACCCCGTTCTTTCCCAACAACATAGAGGATTTAATTTTCAACCATACTCATATTCGATCAATCATATTTCCTTCCATTCCATTCTGGTCTTGATGTTTTAAAAGTACCAACCTATATCAATTTCCCACTTTCTATGGAACTGTGTTTTGTTGCTAAAACCATGTTTACTAGTTAACCCTAATGCCCTGAATTTTCCTGTACAGTTTGAATTTCTAGTCCAAAGTAAGGTTAAGGAATGAAAAGGATGCATAAAACCATCTTACAATTTTTTCACACCAACAACCATTTGTAGAATCCAAAATAGTTTATGAACAGATTTTTCGCAGCAATTTCCAGTTATTCGTTGCAAAACTACTAAAACAGAGTTTTCGCAGTAGATTCCACTAGTTCGCTGCAAATTCGCACAGTCAGCCTAAGATCGAGGATTTCAGCTGCCACATGTGTTTCAATTGCCTCCAATGTTTTATTTAATCATGAAAGACACATGTCCCATCAATATAGCCTTTCTAAATCACGCAACATGTGTTGTCTTTGATTGTATTAATGAATGTAGACAAGATCCTAGGTTTTAGAAGTTTGCTATATTTTTGTTGGTATCTCATACAGCGAACTCCTAAGTGGATGGAATCCAATGTAATAGCTAGATGTTGAAATCCTAGAAGGAAAAGAACATGTTGAAGGATATATATTGTAAGAGGTAACCATTTTGAGGGGTTCGAATGATTAGTGACCGAGGCTCATACTTTTGGTTATGATTTTGAAACTAAGAAGACTATGTATCTAGATTGAAGGACTCTAATGCAAATACAAGATCAACTCTTTTTTTTTTTTTCCAACCCGTTCTTTGTCTTCTGCTTTCATGTCTTTGAATGATTCATTGCAGTGTTATTTACAGTTTGTGCAGTGAATGATTCGTTGCATACATTGTGATTTTTTCCATGCAAGTACTTTATATTCATGGATTAGAAGGTTTCTAATTATGAGATTTTCTTCAGTAAATGATTCAATTTAGGTGGAAGTCGAATTGTGTTATTTACTTCAGTGTTATCCTCTATTTCTTCTGTTCATTTGTCCAAGAATCACTTATTGAATTTTGTTTTATCCCTTCCCTGTTGGAGCATAGTATCCATTCATTTTGTTTACTATATTGAGTCTTAATCCATGTCAGTTTGACCCATTCTCACATTTAAATATATCCATTTACTTTGATATCATGATGGGTACTAGGCTTACCTTTGTAGCAGTCTAAAGGTGACATCTAGTGCTAACAGAAACATGTGGAAAATTCCTAGGAAAGAGAGGCTATGATCCATGATGAAGCAATGAAGGCATATCAAGAGATATTGAGATTCTTTGAAGAGGCTTTGCACCATCTTCCAAAAATAATTGGGATCGCACAACCAAGCACAATTGTCTATAGGGTGACCATAACCCTAAGGTAGATCATACAACAACTCGACATGATTGTCACAAAGGTGACCAAAACCCCAAGACAGATTGCAAAGAATAACACAGGGTTGCTAGAGTCCAAAATGGAGGTAAAAAAAGAAAAGCGACAAAGAATTAGAAAGTAAAGAGGCTAGAGTAGTAATTGTAGAGGCTGAAACATAGAAAAAGAGGTGAAAATTAATCATTGACCCATTGATCACTTAAGCACAATCTCAGATTGAAATCGTAGAGCCACTATGCCTGAAATACTAGAATTGCGGGTCAAGTTTCAAAAACATGTAGGCATTATTGTTGGTCTTGAATAATGGATTCAACAGAAAATTGACCAGTGTAAAGAGAAGTACGAGTGCGTGTATGGAAATGGAATTGAGGCTAACAGTGACAAAAAGATGGAGGATGCCCAAAGCCTAGTATTGAAGCAAGATTCTCTAAAAGACGAAAAGAAAATTCCATGGAATATGGCTATAGAATTGGCATGGAAGGATTATTTCTAGTTTGTTACTACAAAGACAACAAAACAACACATAGAGGCAATACTGGAGGCTCTTATCGACATTGTACCCATGGACAAGGAGATCACATAAACATCTGGAGCAAAATGTGGAAATTCAATAAGTTTAGGGATGCCACCATTTGTAGAATCCTTGAGGTAGATCTACTTTTTGAAGAATAGGTACAACAATCAACTCAAGGAAATTTAGAAGGAGTGGACAGGGTGTTATTGTGGCCCAATTTTTCCTAAGTAAAACTGGTGAAGAGAAATGATCTATAGATAAAAAATCTGTCGAAGACCTCGATTCGTAGAAGCCTGAGTATGCGAACAAGGACAGGGATGATTATTCCACATAACCAAGGCGCTAGGACCCTATGTACATTTTCCTAAATATGCAGTGACCTTTTTCTATAAGTGGATTACAGCAATCAGGACAAAAAACCTTATAGAATATTCTAAACCATATATAAGATATTAAGACTATGTAAGGGCTCACAGTTGAATGTAGAGTATAAATTTGATAGGCACTCCTACCCGTCAACTAAAATTTTTATGACAAGTTTGTTTCTAAAATTTCCCTTCTCATGATGCTTTATATATATATATATATATATATATATATATATATATATATATATATATATATATATATATATATATATATTCCCGTCATTTAAATAATATGTATTATATGTGTTTTTTTAAATTTTGTCATGAACACAAGAGCAAATTTTGTTGTGAACAAAAAAACAACTTGTGCATAACATAAAATTATTATGAAATTACATTCGACATAACATCATCAAAATACAAAATTTTATATAAAATATTTGATGCTTCCTACATCATATGGAATACAACACCATTAAAAGATAAATAGAAAAGAAAAATCCTTAAATATTTAAGATTCTTCTTTGCTTAGCACTTTCCAAATTTCATATACCCTATCCCATTCCACCATTGATGAATCAAACCATGTTAGTGAGACTCTCATCAAGGCATCTGATGTAGCCAATGATAGTTTTGTTCTTCATACATCATTTATTATGTTTTGTCTTGAGAATCCTCTCTCACATGCCATTGTACTTGAAGTTATAGTAAGGATTGTTTGCCATAAATTTGACATGTTTGGAAAATTTGTATATAACTCGGTGTCACAAAAAATCCTCCAAGCATCTTTCATGGATGACCCCTCACAATTAACTCGAAGAGTATCAACAAATGCATGCAACTCTTTCAGGAAAGCTTCAAAATCAAATAATGCTTTGTCTTCTTCCCTCTCACATATAGTATGTTGCAGGTGTTGAAAAATATTTTCAAGCCAACGCTTTGAATTCTCTTCTCTACCACGGACATCCTGTACATAATGACAAGGGATGAACAACCTTACAGAGTTGAAAAAATAAAGATCGGGGAATCTTCCATTCAAACTCTCTATAAGAGCTTGAACATATTCTTTTGCAAGTTTTTTACAACTCTCTAGTGAACCATCAATGCAAGGTTTCCATGATTTCTTTTGTGTATCAGCATAATCACCATATGCATGTGGAATTGCTACAAATTGAAATTCATGCTTATGAACAAGTCCCTCTTCATCAAGAATTTCTAGATAGCCAAATTTAGAGGCATTCTAAAATTTAGATAAGTGACATGTGCCATCTGCAAATGTGTCACTTCTTAAAAACCACCTTTTTAAAGTGTTTATACTAACATCTATGGTTTCCCCTAAAGAGGTAATATCAACATACTCTTCTTGAAATTTATTATTCAACTTGTTTAATTCACCCATTACATCTGCAAGCATATGCAAACAAAACTGAACTGAAAATATCCTTGCCTTATCATACCATAAGTCCTTCTTTTCATGTTTCCACAAAGTCAATATGGGAGGCATCAATAGAACAAGTATTTCAATGAATTTTTCTCTTGAGAGCCATCTAACTCCATGTATTTGAAGCACTTGAAGAGTTTCAAGTTGCATAAGTTCCTTTAGAGCAATAAGTTGACTATTTCTTTTAGTAGAATTTTGCACCCAAGAATATACCTTATTTGCCAATTTCTCAACAAATAATAATTCAGGGATTCTTTTGGGAGCATCTGATGCGGCTAAAGCTTCACAATGAGCAATACCATGAATACCTATGAGATTAGGTACATCCATTTTCAAAAAATTTACAAAGTTGTTTTCATTGCCAACCATTGGTGAAGCACCATATGTAGAAACTACTATCAATATTTTATTTGAAAGGCCTTTTGCTTCCTTTAAATCACTAATTGCATCATATGTTGTTTTCCCTCTTCCATCACAAACATTTATGAGCTTTAAAAACTGTGAAATTGGAGGCCGCAACCCTTGTGAGACTAGAAATGTGGCATAAACCACAAGGTGTTTATCTAAACTATGATCTTTACTTTCATCTAGCATCAATGAAAAAAAAGGACCATCCAACATTCTTGTTGTTTGTACCTCTTCAAGATACTCAGATATAGCAAAAAATAATTTTTTTGCAGCCATGTGATTTGTATATGACATGTAATCTTTATTCTTTGGCATGTTTGGTGTCTGCAAGGACATTGAAAACGTACAAAGAGAATCATATTTTGAGAGGGGTAAATATTCTTACACAACCCAATAAACAAATTTCATCATTGCGATAGCACTTTGTTTGTTTCTGTCATCAATGCATGCTTTGCGTTCTGTAATAGGCTTTGATTTCCTTTCATTTCCATATATCCATTTTGCTTGTGAAGTTTATGGATGCTTGAATTTGCATGAACAACTAGTGAATCATGTTGCATGGTAGAGGAACCAATGCCAATCCCCCATGGCCCAACTGCCTTATGTGTTTCACAGTATATGCATTTCATAACTATTTTTCCTTCATGTTTTTCCTCTCTTAACCACTTATACTTAGTTTTACATTCCTCGTGAAACTCTCGTTTAGATTTCAATTTTCTTTTCTTTTGAGTGCTAGGTTCTTCACCTTGAAATTCTTCATCACATTCTTCATTATACCCCAATATATCCAAGTCTTCATTCAAATCAAAATTACGCTCATCTTTATTAGGTGATGAAACTTGTGGTGTAGTAGACCATCCAAAAAAAAAAATTGATAGAAAGTTGGCTCTTTTTTCTGAGACATTTTTTTATATAAATACCTATATAATAAAAAATTGAAAGTAATTAGATAAGAAAAAAGCATGTCCATAAAATTCATAACTTCTAGTTAAAACATAAAGATAACTCTTTTAAAAAATAGTTTCAAAGGCAATGGATTCATCATATATTATTTGTATTCCAAAAACCATCATGTGACCCTATTATAAAATAGATCATTAAGTTTGGAATTAGTACAAAACCAATGATCTTAAACTTTATTAAATTGCACACCATCCTAGAAAGAAGTCAAACAATTCTATTAAGTAATGAAAATTTTAAATTAAATGTGACAAAATCATTAATTAATTTCACAAAAAGATTAATAAAAAATAATAATAAAATGCTAATCCATAATTTTACAATATTCATTTTTAAAAAGGAAATATTTTCACAAATTAAATTAATTTCAAATCTAATTAAAAATATTTATTAATTACCATTAAATTAAAAAAAAAAAAAAAAAAAAAAAAAAAAAAAAAAAATCAATTCAACTCAACTCAGTCTGATATTCAAATTCAACTAAAAATATTGATTAATTACAATCTAAAAAAACTTTCAAAACAACTTTTAACTAACACATATCTATTAATTTAATAATTTAATAATTTAATAAACTAATTAATGTAAATGCATAACATGTATTTTTCATACTAATAAAAAATTATAAAAAAAATATCTCTTTTTAATATTACTATCTAGTATCAACAATTATTGGATATCATCTTACCTTTTCAAAATTAAAAAAATTTGAATGACTCTGTATATTGTATATTATTGAATCCATAATAAAATAAACCTAAATGTACATAATAAAATATATTGAATTTATGAAATCCTTTAAAACATTAATGGTAATTTATTGGTAAAATGAACATCTAAAATTTATATTGAACTTGTGAAATCCTTTAAAACATAAATGGTAATTTATTGGTAAAATGAACATCTAAAATTTAGAAACTGCCCATAAAATGGAGATGTATTTACTTCTATTGCTTTTCAATGAACATGCCTAACCTTTTCAACATTGTTGAAACATTTTAATCTTCTCTTCAACCTTTTCCAAGAATATTATGCTTTTCACTACACATGCTGGACTGTTTTGTTGTCAATCTTCTCTTTAACCTTTTTTTAAATAACCATAGTAAGCTTTGAAGATCCTAGCTGGCTTAATTCAAGTTAAGCCAAACTAATATTTTTAATTGCATGGAGGTTTAAATATATAACCATTCCATTTAGATTGATATTTAAACTCGTAATGAAGAAGCATTAAAATAAATGAGAATATAAATTAGATAGCAATGCACTAGACTATAGTGTATGATTTTTTGCATATATATAAAATAATATCTAGTATTTAACCAAAAGCATTTTCATGTAGCTGAAATCATATAGTTGAAACCAGTCTTACCTCTCTAAATACTTATATGCAGGTTTTGGGCAGTGTTTATGAATCATTATGCAATGGGCTACATTGCTATGCATGCAAATTGCAAGTTGCAACCTTCGTTTGCGATAACCTTTGTTATAGCCTATAGTATTTATAGCTTGTGTTGTGTGTGCTTTACCCAAAAATGAACATTTAAATTTAGGAAATTGTTGTTATATATATATAATATAATGTTATAAATAATATATTGTCATTATATTATATATTATAACATATATATTGTGAGTATATAATATATTGTTATTATATTGTAATATATATTGTTATTATGTCAAGTTTTTGTAGCTTCCCCACCTAGGTTCGAGTCTCATCTATGCGAAATGTTGCTCTTTGTGATCTAAATATTCTCGAAATCCATACTATGCTTAACATAATAAGATTGCATTATTGTTATGTTCATTTTTACTTTGTTACAATGTATCTTGATGATGTTTACATTATTGTGATCTCCATGCATGCATTATTTCATGTTTTCTTAGATGGATGTGATCAAAGGTTAATGAATGGATTCTATGTTTCCACTAATCTCCAATACTTTGCACCTTAATTAGTCGACAACTATAAAAAATGCCTTAGGTGAGACCTTCATTTGGTGAGTTGAGTATGTCAGCATATTGGACTATTACATACTTTGTTGGACACCTTATATGGACCTTGGGTCTATAAAAGAGTCAACACCATTTCTTAAGGTTTCTTTGTGTTTGTAGAACTAGGGTTTTTAGATCATCATTTCAAGAGTTTCCTAGATATTTTCTAAGGTCTAAACCCTTCTTCAAGGCAAATGCATTACAATATTTTCAAGAGAATCTAGTACCTCTCTCTCTCTTGGGTCTATAAAGGACTTTATGGAGCATCGTTCTTTGTTGTTGAACCTATGGACTCACAATGCATATTTTCCCAATTATATGGGGCTACCTATAATATTTGGGCAAATAAAATCACTACCTTTACTCAAAGCAAGGATTTGTGGAAGCACATGGAGAAATCCATTCCTCTGGATGTTCAATATATGATTCCCTCAGTTTCACATTTTAGAGGTTTGGGATCAATTACATGGGCCTATATTCTAGTTTACTTTTGTGGATGCACATGGAGAAATCCATTCCTCTAGATGTTCAAGATATGATTCCCTCAGTTTCACATTTTAGAGGTTTGGGATCAATTACATGGGCCTATATTCTATTTTACTTTCAATATGATCCTTCCACTCACAAGGTGATTGAAAGTATAGATGATAATCTTTGATGTAGTTACTATTACTATTCACAATCCACTGGAATCTTTTCCATTGCTTCTTATAGAGGATTCATCCTCCTCCTAAGGTTCAATATATGACTCCCTCACTTTCACATTTCAAAATTTTTGGAGCAAGTACATGGGCCCATATTTTGGTATATTTTCTATATGACCCTTCAACTCATAAGGTGATTGAAAGTACATATGACAATATTTGATGTATTTATTATTCATGATTCGTCAAGATCTTTTCACGCTTCATACAAAGGATTCAACTATAGATGATTCTTAGCATGTTTCAATGATCGTTCTCTTTATGATGTTGGTCTAGTGTGGATGCGTGACATTTGGTAGCTCCATTCTCAAGGGCATCTTGTGTAAAAATTTATATCTTCAGTGGATATTTTTCTTCCATGTTAATGTTACTCCTTATATAGTGACTAGGAAGATAGGGTTTGATGATGAGGATGTTATGTATGACTCATATGGATCCCATCCTGCATAACTCTATTTGGGACTACTCCTCTACATTCGACAATTTCTTTCTTAGGGATATCTTGTTCCAATTCTTGTACCCTCAATAGACCAACTTGTCGAAATCTTCACAAAACTTCTATGAGAGGCCATCTACACATCTTATGGAATCATGTTGGTGTGGGAGATATGGTGTTTGGGGGTGATAATATGTAATGTCCTCTCTATATGTTGTGTGTTCAACATTAAGGGGGATACAAATTTTGTCATGTAATCTCTTATTGTGGCTCCCTATTCATATTAAGGGACGACGTTGAAACTATGGGTAATCTTCGTTTGTGGCCTTGACCATCCTTATATTGAGTTGGGTATTTATAAACCAAATCTCACTTGTATTTCAGCCACAACCAAACTATATTGATTTGGCTATTTAGAAACCCATTATTGTTTGTATTTCAATGACGACCAACCCTATATTGAGTTGGGTGTTTATAAACACAATATCATTTTTATTTTAGCTACAACTGACCTTAAATTGAGTTGGGTATTCATAAAATCACTCTCATTTGCAGTGACGACCAATCTTATATTGAGTTGGGTATTTAGACACCCTCTATTTGTATTCATCAGTTTTCTCCATGACCTCCTACTCATCTTAAGAGAAAGTGTCGAAAATGGTGCTAGCTTCACTTATGGATAAAAACAACCTTATTATTATATGTAGGTTTGATTAAGATCAACCTAGTCAAAGTGGGCCCAAAACCCCTATTAGGGAAAGCACTCTATTTTTGAGTTGTGTGTGTGTGTGTGTACAACTCTCATTTGTAATTCCATACATCGTTGTGATCATTCTTTCATTCTTTATCAAAGTGATTTAACCTATGGGCACCCTCATCTATAGTGTTCTCTTGTTCTTGAGTTTTATTTATCGATAGACACTCTTTTGGATGATCATCCTTCTCTCTTTAACACACTATTGTTGTATGGTTATGCTTCTCTTTATATGACATTGGTGTAGTTTTGTCCTTCTTTATTGCAGAATTTGAGTTTGATCATTGGTTCCATTTGGTCCTCTCTTTGTTGTGAATCTTAAAGGACTTCATTCACATACCTCATGACCTATACATCACCCTCAAGTGGATCCTCCACCACAAATTTCAACAATATTTTAGGAGTTTCAAGTAGAAGCATACCATCTTGATCAAGAAGCCATCAAAACTACTATAATTTAGGACTTCTTGAATAATTTGGTTTGAGGTGTCATTATTTTGTTTTAGTTTTTAAAACAAGTTTCATTGAAATATTATTTTGGGGAAAGGGGGGTGTTAAATTTTGTATGTGGTGCCATGATTGATTTGTATGTTAATTAATGAATTAATTTAATGAGAATTTTAAACTAAATGGAGGATTGAGGAATGATTTAATACATGCAAATTCTCTTTAAAGGCAACTTGTTTATCTTTCATGTAGTGCATATCACCCTGAAGCTAACAAATGTCAAGCTTCACAAAATCAATCTATCTTTTCATTGGTTAGTAGAGACAATTAGTAATTCATTTTGGTTAATACACTACCCGATCTTGATCTTGTTGAAGTGCACCTTTTATGACACTGGAAAATTGATTTAGAAAGCATAAAGTAAATATCATAGAGTGGGAGGCAAACCACCCAATCTAATAAACAAATAGAGAGACAATCAAAAGGTGCCTCATTCTAAACGGAAAATTAAAAGTTCATTGGGTTCCCTTGATTCCACCTTAAATTTCATTATATTCTCTTAATGCCACCTTATTCACTAGCTTATCTACATTGTTATTGAAGTTCCTTATGACAATAAAATTTAATTGATCAAGGCACTAAGTTAAACTAACCATATGTTCTATTATTGTTTAAGTTAATGTTAATTCACTTGTATTGATTTTTCAATTCCCTTACTATTAAGATCGAATCTCTTATTTATTAAAGGTTTCCAATGTAGAAAAAATTGTCTTGATAATGATAGGATAAAAACAATAGTCAACAATAGATTTAAAATAAAATTCTATATATCTAATGTGCAAGTATATAGATCTGATATTATCATGAATAGATCTAAAACATAATTATATAGATCTCTAACCCACATGAATAGATCTAAAACATAATTATATAGATCTCTAACCCACATGAAAAGATCTAAAACTAAAAGATCTAAATCAAAAATACACTCAGATAGATCTAAGATAACTAATAAGAAAAATGACAGAGAGAGAACAATAGAACACCAAATATTTTACGTGGAAAACCCAGGAGGGAAAAACCACAGGGAAAGGATCGGCCTTTATTTCTTATTAGAAAATAAATACATCAAGCTTCAACTTTACTCCTTCTACTTCATCTCTACACCTTCTTCTTGATCTACTCATGCTTATGCATTTTATGTGAGAGCAAGCATACATATATAAGCTCTCATAGAAGAAGATAGAATAGTGGATAACTCTCTAGAAGAGTACATTCTGGAAGTTTTAATAATTTGAGAAATACAATTATTTTATTATTTTATTATTTGGTCTCACATACAACAATCTCCCACTTGAGACCAAATTGAAGCCTGAGTGAATATTTATGCTATAATTTCTATCTCCTTGTTAATGATCCAATCCCAAAATATCTTCATCACGTTTGCATCAGACCAACCAAGGTTCTACAAAGCTCTTGCTTATCCCTTGGCAAAATCTTTGTTAACATATCAATTGGATTGTCTTATGTGTGTATTTTCTCCAACTATGGTATCCCATCATCTAGCACGTGGCGAATCCAATGATATCTAACATCAATGTGCTTTGTCTTAGAATGGAAGGCGATATTTTTGGCAAGATGAATTGCACTTTGGCTATCACAATTCATTACATACTTTTCTTGTTGCACACCTAGTTCCTCTAAGAACCTCCTCATCCAAAGCATCTCCTTGCATGCATCAGTTGTTGCAATATACTCAACCTTTGTGGCAGAAAGAGACACCACCTTTTGTAATCTAGATACCCATGAGATTGCAACTCCTGCAAAAATATAGATGTAGAATGTTGTGGATTTTCTAGAATACATGTCACTTTCCATATCAACATATGTAAATCCTTCCAACAAGTTATCAGTACCTCGAAAGAACAAACAATAATCAATTGTGCATCTGATACATCTTAAAATCCATTTAATTGCATTTCAATGTTCATTTCTTGGGTTTGCAAAAAAACTACTTACAACTCCCACTAAATGTGCAATGTCAGGGCGAGTGCATACCATTGCATACATTAGGATTCCTACTGCTAAAGCATATGGAATTTTGGACATTTGTTATTTTCCTTCAATACTAGTGGGCCATTGATTAGATGTTAATTTAAGATGAGAAACAAGTGGTGTACTTATAGGTTTTGCATCAACTATATTAAATTTTCCGAACACTTTTCTAAGGTATTGTTGTTGTGACAACCATAGTTTCCTTGTTTTCATGTCACGTATATTTTGCATCCCCAAAATTTGCCTTGTTGGTCCTAAATTCTTCATTGCAAAGGTCTTTTTTAATTCTTCTTTTAACAAGGTAATAATCAACTTATCTTTTTCGACAATCAACATGTCATCAACATATAATAATAAGGCAATAAAATTATCATTTTCATATATTTTAATATACACACAGTGATCTACATTTAGTCTTTTAAAACCATGATCAAGCATAAACGAATCAAATTTCTTATACCATTGGCAAGGGGCTTGTTTCATCCCATATAGACTCTTCTTCAACATGCAGACCAGATTTTCTTTTCCTTTTTCAATAAATCCCTCTCGTTGCTCCATATATATATATATATATATCTTCTTCCAAATTTCCATGTAAGAAGGCTATCTTGACATCTACTTGATCCAATTATAAATCTAGTGCAGTAACAAGACCAATTACTACTCGTATTGATGACATTTTGACAAATGGAAGAGTGGTTTTGTAAAATCAATACCTTGTTCTTGCTCAAATCCTTTCACCACTAGTCTTTCTTTAAATTTTTGTTGATTTTCCTTACCTTCATGTTTTATTCTATACACCCACTTGTTCTTTAAAACCTTTCTCCCTTTTGTCCTTCCAACCAAATCCCATGTCTTATTATCATGTATGGATTTTAGCTCTTCTTGCATGGCCTTTTTCCATTTGATACCATTTTATCCTCCACATGCTTCCTTAAAACAAGAAGGCTCACCTTCATCGATCAATAAAATATATTGTGAGAGAGGATAACTTTGTGAAGGCCTAAGTGGCCTTGTAGACCTGCGAGTTGATAAATTTTGTGGTGATATTTCTCTTAATGGTTGTTGATTTTGTTCTTCTTCATGTTCATCTTCTTCTTGTTCCTCAATTTCATTTTGTTGTAATGGATACTCATTAACGTCTTCTTGTAATGGAGGTTGATTCTCTAGTTGCCCTTGAATTTCAACAATTTTTTGTGTCTCCGCACCTTTGTCGGTAATTTTAAACATTTGTTCTTCATTAAAAATGGCATCCTTACTTCTAATAACTCTCCTTTTTAGAGGATCCCACAACCAGTGACCTAACTCATTATCAACATATCCTAGGAAAATGCATTTGAATGACTTCCATCCAACTTGGATCTTTGTTCTTTAGGAATATGCACATATGCTTCACAACAAAAAAAATTCAAATGAGTGTAACATAAATCCTTGTTGGTCCATACATTTTCAAGAATTACACCATCTAATGAAGTTGTGGGAGAGCGATTTATTAAATAGCAAGCTATATGAACAACCTTTGCCCAAAAATGTTTAGTCAAATCAAAATTTGAAAGTATGCTTCTCACCTTCTCCATTATTGTCTGATTCATTCTCTCAGCTATTCCATTTTGTTGTCAAGTGCGAAGAACAATTTTTACATGCTTTATGTCGTGTTTACTACAATATTATTCAAAGGCCTTAGAGAAATACTCCACACCATTATCAATTCTAATACATCTCAATAATTTGTTAGTCTCTCTTTCAACAACCATATGAAATTTCTGAAAAATGTCTAAAACTTGATCCTTGCCCTTAATGGGGAAAGCCCAAACCTTTTTTGATGCATAATCAATAAATGTAACAAAATAAGCAACTCCTAGTGATTTTATATTAATTGGGCCACAAACATCATAATGCACCATATCTAATATTTATGTATCCCTTCTAAAATTATCCCTCATAAATGATACCATTTTTTTATAACCATAATACAATGTTCACAAAATTTAATATTTGTACCTTTTATCCCAGACAAAAGGTTTTTCTCAACAAGCATTTTCACAACTCTTTATGTCATGTCCCCAAGTCTTTTGTGCCATAGATCTGTTGTAGGCTCCTTTGCAATATCAACAATGTCTGACTTCTGCAATTTTGATTTTAATGTGTAGAGAGTGCCTATTTTCTACCCCTTTGCAACAACTAACAATCATTTTACAATTTTCCAGCCTCCCTGGCGAAGTACTATATGGAAGCCTTCATCATCTAGCTTCCCGGTTGAAACCAAATTCATTCTCAGCTCTGGTACATGCCTGACATGTTTAAACAATAAACTACAACCGTCTTTTGTCTTTATTAGAACATCTCCCACTCCTTCAATATTACAAAAACTATTATTACCCAAGGGAACCTTACCCATATCACCCGATTTATAAGAAATGAAATTTTCTTTGCTTGGGGTAGCATGGTAGGAGGCTCCATAATCCAAAATCCAACCACTATCATGAGTATAAGTATTAAGGCATGCATCCTTGTAAGAAACGATAACTAATACCTCACCATCTATTGCAAAAGCAGTAGTTTCTTCAATATTGTTGTTGTTGGCTATCTTTTCTTCATTTTGCTCCCTTTTAAATTTCCAACAATCTCTTCTGACATGGCCAAGATTTCCATAATGATAGCAAGTTATTCTTCCATGCCTAGAATTTAACCTGCCTCTAGTTCTTGATCACCCTGATTTCTTTCTGGTTGGTTGCCTTCCTCAATCACCAAGAGTTAATGCCTCCATATTTTGCATTTCTTCTCCCATAGATTTCCTATGCATCTCTTCATTTAATAAGCTATTAGAAACATCTTCAAAACACAATTTACCTTTTTGTGCAACATTACTTATGGTGACAACCAAGTTCTTCCAAGTGTCCGGTATTGAGCTCAAGAGTAGAAGTGCTTGGATCTCATCATCAAATACAATCTTCAATGAAGTGAGTTGGTTCAACACCATGTGCAACTCATTTAAGCATCCAACCATTGAACTCCCTTCCTTTATTTTGATATTAAACAATCTCTTCATAAAAAATAATTCGTTGACCATTGTATCTCATTCATATAGATCATGAAGCTTTTTCCATAAGGACTCGAATGTCTTTTCTTGTGAGACATGGAAGTATATTGTGTCTTCCAAACACTGTCAAATAGTAGAGATTGTCTTTTGATCTAACTTCTCCCAACTTTCATAAGTCATCGATGAGGGTTTCTTTGATTTTCCCTCAATCAGTGATTGTAGATCTTTCAAAGTCAATATATCTTCCATTTTTTACCTCCATGTGGTGAAGTCTTCCCCAGTAAGATTTTCAATATTTATCATTTGTTCCATTGCAGTGGCCTGTAAATGGATCCTACACACATCGAATGTCCAACAAAACTTTTCTCTGATACCAGTTGATAGGATAAAAACAATAGTCAACAATAGATCTAAAATAAAATTCTATAGATCTAATGCACAAGTATATAGATCTAATATTATCATGAATAAATCCGAAACATAATTATATAGATTTCTAACCCACATGAATAGATATGAAGTTAAAAGATCTAGATCTAAAATACACTCAGACAGATCTAACTAATAAGAAAAAAGGGTAGAGAACGAACAATAAAACATCAAATATTTTCCGTGGAAAAACCAAGAGGAAAGGATCAGCCTTTATTTCTTATTAGCAAATAAATACATCAAGCTTCAACTTTACTCCTACTTCATCTTTACAGCTTCTTGATCTACTCTTGCTTATACATTGTATGTGAGAGAAAGAATGCATATATAGGCTCTCATAGAAGAAGCTAGAATAATGGAGAACTCTCTAAAAGAGTACATTCTAGAAGTTTTAAGAATTTGAGAAATACAATTATTTTATTATTTGGTCTCACATACAATAGATAGTAGGACAATGGAAACTCAATACACACCAACTATCACTGACATCAATAAAAGAACAAAATAGGAAATCCAACTAAATCGACATTTTAAACAACTTAATTTTGTGCATGCCATGTCACAAGGAACTTTTAGAGATGAGATGCTATAAAAGCTAAGCCTAATATGTTTTCTAGATAGTTACTTTGAGAAGCCCATTCCTCCTCACATAAGTGACACTTCAACACTCACAAAATTTTATAGCATCTATAGCAACATTTTTGTTGTCATTGTGCAAGAGAAGGTGTTGAGAATTATATCTATTGGTGTTACTTATGTAGTCAAACCAAACACTCTCATCTAACGTTTTGTTTATATTAGAAATTACTATTGCTTTACAGATTCTGGGAGACCATTTCCTTGGATTTTGTCAAAATGGATTTAAACCCATGATATAGACGCAACATGGATGTATCTTTTTCATAGTGCATCGTTTCTCCAAAATGTCTATCCCCAATCCCTATAGTAAAATCACATTGCACCTTGGGCTACAAATATCTTCTTCCAACACATATGACCGCATTACGGGTTGTGAATTTCCATCATTTCTAATTCAGATTCTCAATTCCTTAACCATTTTTGGTAACCATTATCATTGATATTTGATTGCCAGTTCCAATTTTCCCTATGCTACAAGGGATTTCCCTTATTTATTGCCTTTGTTTCATCCATAAAAGTTGTTGTGTAATTGGGACCAACAACTGAATCTAGTTGCTAAGGGTAAAGTGCAGGGGAATATAAAATGTGGTCAGTTGAATAATTCTATCTAAAACAACAACCTTATTATTGTGCATGAGATAAATGAACCAATCCATTGTTCAATCAGCGAGGACCTCGGTACCAAAGCTAGTACACAAGTACAAAATAATTTATCTAGGTGATATCAACTTCTATTGTTGTGATAGCGAATCTGAAAACTTCT
Source organism: Picea engelmannii (assembly GCA_009831015.1). Classification (NCBI taxonomy): domain Eukaryota; kingdom Viridiplantae; phylum Streptophyta; class Pinopsida; order Pinales; family Pinaceae; genus Picea; species Picea engelmannii. The sequence goes on along the minus strand of ML777563.1, from coordinate 815,312 downwards.
CATATCCAATGATCATCACATTCAACTTTTTTTTGTTGATTACTTCCCTTGATGCCTCAACTGTTGAGTTTTGGGTACCTTGGAAAGTGGTCCCCTTGAGTTATTGAGTATCTAACTCAAAGGGGGAAATATTTGATCCTCACCACTTTACTTTATGTTATAAAGTCATAGTGACTTTATTTCACTTAAGTCGCAAAGTGACTTTAATAACATAAAGTGACTTAGGAGACTTAAGTCATTTTTGGAGATTTAATCTCCACCATTGATTGGAGGTTTTGCCTAAGATCTAATCTTGGCCATTGGTTTCCTAGGTTAGCCTAAGGATGAGGCTAAATGAGGCAAAAGGGACAAAAGAGGCATTCATTGTTCACTTGAGAGAGTTGAGTGAAGAAGAGGAGAAGAGAGAAAGCTTATGGAGGAAGAAGGGTGCACTCTTGAGAGGAGAGGGGTGAATGAGAGCTTGAGGGCGTACTTGTGAGAGGCAAGGACACAAAGAAGCTTGAGGGACACACTTGTGAGAGGCAAGGGCGCAAATCTTGAAGAGGGGGTGCATCATCTTAGAGTGTGGGCACACTTGTGGGAGGTAAAGGCACACTAGAGCTTGACGGACACACTATTGGAGTAGGGGCATTAGTAGGCAATCAAGGCAAGGAGGGCGCAAGGACTAAGACAAAGAGGGGGCACACCAAAGCAAGGGGCACACAAGCCAAGGCAAAGGGGGTGCATCTAAAGTCTAGCAGGCACAACAAGAAAATGTGTGCATCTTCCAAGAGGGGCGCAAAACCCAAGGAGGGTGCAAGTCCCAAGGAGCATGTAAAGATAAGCTTGAGAGGAGCTAGATTTTGTTTCATGTTCCTTTGTGTATTTTCCTTGTTGTTCATTTGCTTAAGATCTCCATAATAAAATTTATCTTCCGCCTAGTTTTTCCCATGGGGGTTTTTCCAAGGTCATGTTGACCAAAAATATATGTATAAAGATCTTGTGGTTTGCATTCTTTTATTTCAACAAGTAGGTGTAAATATCCTAGAGGGTATTTACTGTTTTTGTGGAGTTTTATTTGTGCTAGTTTGGATAGCAAAAACCTCCTAATTAAAACCTTAAAACAACATCTACAAAAGGGAAATAAATCACTTCTTATCTGGCAGATTCAAAGGACAAAAATATTAGACTTTTTGGTTGTCATAAACAACAAGAAAAATAGTCCTAAAACTTACCTTGAAAATTGTGCCTAACTCGATCAAGGACAAACTTGTTAGGCAACCTATTGGAACCTCAAAATTCTTCATGGTATCAGAGCCAAAGGGCACAAGAGTTGGTTGATTTAGTTTGCAAACAGTTGGCAGATTTTTACTCCACCTTACAACAATTAGCATCAATTTTGTTTGGTCAGAGTAGCATCAGTTTTAAGCATCATATGGCAGCCATTTTGGTGGCAGGTTTGAGGGTGGAGGATAGGCTAGCGAGGGTAGGCAACTGGTCTCCATGGAGAGCTAGGATAGTCTTGATCTTGGAGGAACTTGAGCTATGGGATATTGTGGAGAATCTCGTAGTACCTCCTACAAATGCAATTCTTTTGGCTGATTTCCGGAAGAGGAACATCAGGGCCAAGAGGACTATCCTTGATTCGGTCAAGGACCATATCATACCTCTTGTATCTGGTAAGGAATTCACATTTCAGATGTGGTAGTCCTTGTGTGGTCTTTACCAGAGCCCTAACCAGAACCAAAATAGGGTGATCCAAGAGAAGTTAAGGGGCACCAAGATGACGAAGACTGACTCAGTTACCTCATTCCTCACGAGATTTTCTCAGATTTGTGATGAATTGGTAGCGGTTAGCAAGATAGTAGATCCCTCTAAGTTGGTGAGGACAACCTTAAATTTCTTCTCCAAACCTTGGGAGAGTTTTGTATGAGGCATTGTGGCTAGAGAGCATATGCCCAATTGGGAGAGGCTCTGGGATGAATTTGTGCAGGAGGAGCTTAGAGTTGGCTCTGGATCCACTAGTCAGCAACATGGTGAGGATGGTGATGAGGATCTTGCTCTTTTGGAAAAGGGAAAGAAGAACACCAAGTAGGGTCCCAAGGGTGGGGCCAAGCAATAGCAGTAGAGAGGAGATGAGCAACAAAGGGATATGAGCAAAGTGAAATGCTTTGTTTGTAACCAGTTGGGGCACTATGTTGGACAATGTCCCAACATGAAGAAGAAGCAAGGTGGTACTGCAATGACAACAGAGGAGGATGAGTTTGTTTCTCAGTTTGAGAGGGAGTGTTCCTTGATAGTTTGTTGTTCGACAGTTGAGACACCATCCCACATTTGGTACATTGACAATGGAGCATCCAGTCACATGTCAGGTGTCAGAGAGCACTTCACTGATCTCATAGATCCAGAGATCAGGTTGGAGATAGTGCTTGGAACAACACCATAATCAAGGTAGTTGGGCGTGGCACAATTTCCTTTCAGAGGGAGTTGATGCCACCCTTGGTGTTCAGGGATGTATTGTGTGTCCATGGGTTGAAGAAGAATCTTATTTCAATTTCCTCCATTCAGGATAGGGGGTTTGAGGTGTCCTTCAGAGGGACAAAGGTCCTCATTCACCCTAATGGGTCCAATGTCACTTATGGCAGAGTGATTGGGACACGTGAGGGGAACCTATACAAATTTATTTTTCAGCCATTGCATGCCTTGGCTAGTAGTAGCAACAATAGTCAGTTGTGTGAGTTATGACATCGGAGGATGGTTCATTTGCATCATGGAGCTCTGAGATCGCTAAGAGAGATTGTGAAAATTTTTCCACAGTTCGTCATTGAGAATCAAGAGTTATGCAGAGGGTGTACTCTTGGGAAGTACACCAAGACTATCTTTCCCAACAGTGACAGTATATCAGCTGGGGTACAAGACTTGATACACACAAATGTGTGTGGGCCCATGTCACGAGGTTCCTTGAGTGGTTGTGAGTACTATGTGACTTTCATTGATGACCACTCCAAGAAGACCTAGATCTATTTCTTGAAGACCAAGAGTGAGGTCTTTAAGAGGTTCCAAGAGTTCAAAGCTCTTGTGGAGAACCAGATGAGAAATAAGATCAAGGTTTTGCGGTCGGACAATGGAGGTGAGTATACCTCCACAAAGTTTGCGGATTTCTATACCCAACAGGGTATCAAAAGGTAGTTGATCGTTCCTTACAAACCACAACAGAATGGGGTTGTAGAGAGGAATAACAAGGCCATAGTTGGTGCAGCGAGATCGATGTTGCATGATCAGGCATTGCCATTCTACTTATGGGCATAGGCATGTAGTACTGCAGTGTATTTGTAGAACATGAGTCCCCATAGAGCTTTGGGAAGGAAGACTCCTAAGGAGGCCTTCACTAGGAGTAGGCCTTATGTTGAGCACCTACACATATTTGGGTGTTTGACATTCCCTCATGTCCCCTCAGAGAAGAGGACAAAGCTAGATCCCACAACAAAAAAGGGGATACTAGTTGGATACTCAGAGGTCTCTAAGGCCTACCAGATCTACCTTCCAACATTAAGGAGAGTGGTGGTGAGGAGAGATGTCAGATTCAAGGAGAATAAAGCTTTAGGGAGATCTCTTGAGTTGAGAGATAGAGTTGAGGAGGTCCCACATATGCAGAGTGATGCATCGCAAGGGACACAACCTCAAGTGTCGAGTACACTGAGTTCAAGGGTGACTAGTCCACCCGGTACAGCTTCAGGTTCACAGATGCCTTGTATACAGACATTTGGTGCACGTGCTTTAGGTTCACAGACTACTCAACGGAGAAATGTGGATGAGACTTAGGGGCATGAGGAGACTACTCCACTAGAGGTTACTTCGGGGAAGAAGAAATCGAGATGGTTTCAGGAGACCCTGAAGGAAGCCAAGGAGTATGTTGGACAGCCTCATAGGTTGATGAGAGAGAGAAGAGCGCCATAGAGGTTTGGGTCCCATTTGGATATGGTGACAAGCTTTACAAATTCTGAGCCCACTATTGATGAGGAGGTTGCAAACATTCTCACTGAGTCCTTGCCAAGGGGCAAGGATGTCTACTTCAGGGATAAGTTGGGAGTGGTGAGTAACACTTTCCTCGGTAAGAGGGAGTGTTGAGTTTTGGGTACCTTGGAAAGTGGTCCCCTTGAGTTATTGAGTGTCTAACTCAAAGGGGGGGATATTTGACCCTCACCACTTTACTTTATGTTATAAAGTCAAAGTGACTTTATTTCACTTAAGTCACGAAGTGACTTTAATAACATAAAGTGACTTAGGAGACTTAAGCCAATTTTGGAGATTTAATCTCCACCATTGATTGGAGGTTTGGTGTAAGATCTAATCTTGGCCATCGGTTTCCTAGGTTAGCTTAAGCATGAGGCTAAAGGAGGAAAAAGGGGAAAAGGAGGCAGTCATTGTTCACTTGAGAGAGTTGAGTGAAGGAGAGGAGAAGAGAGAAAGCTTGTGGAGGAAGACGGGCACACTCTTGAGAGGAGAGGGGCGCATGAGAGCTTGAGGGTGCACTTGTGAGAAGTAACGACGCAAGGAAGCTTTAGGGGCACACTTGTGAGAGGCAAGGGTACAAAACTTGAAGAGATGGCGCACCATCTTGGAGTGTAGGCGCACTTGCGGGAGGCAAGGGCGCACTATTGGAGTAGGGGCACACCATAGCAGGCAATCAAGGCAAGGAGGACGCAAGGGCTGAGGAAAAGAGGGGGCCAACCAAAGCAAGTGGCACACAAGCCAAGGCAAAGGGGTCACATCTAAATTCTAGTAGGCACAACAAGGAAAGGGGTGCATCTTCCAAGAGGGGCGCAAAACCCAAGGAGGGCACAAATCCCAAGGAGCATGTAAAGCTAAGCTTGAGAGGAGCTAGCTTTTGTATCAGTTTCTTTTGTGTATTTTCCTTGTTTTTCATTTCCTTAAGATCTCCATAATAAAATTTATCTTCCGATTGGTTTTCCCCATGGGGGTTTTTCCAAGGTCATGTTAACCAAAAATATATGTCTAAAGATCTTGTGGTTTGCATTCTTTTATTTCAGCAAGTAGTGTAAACATCCTAGAGGGCATTTACTATTTTTGGAAAGTTTTATATGTGCTAATTTGGATAGCAAAAACCTCCTAATTAAAATCTTACAACAACATCTACAAAGGGCAATAAATCACTTCCTATCTGGCAAATTGAAAGGGAAGAAATATCAGACTTGTTCGCTGTCATAACAACAAGAAAAACAATCCTAAAACTTACCTTGAAAATTGTGCCTAACTCAATCAAGGACAGACCTATTAGGCAACCTAAAGGAACCTCAAAATTCTTCATCAACGACCATATTCAAATAGCACAAAGTTCCTCCCCCAATTGTAGGTTGCGGGCTAAATGATGTGCGTAGTGTACAATAGTCAATTGTTTAACACCAAGTATGAAATACATCCAATCTATCCTTGCACAGGGGTTGCTTCCAACAAAAATCCAGGCACATCTTATGCAATGACATACAAGCTAAGTCACCTGACATGTCCCTTATTGGCCAAGTGTCTGTATCCGCGGTGTCATTGTGATGACACGATACGATATGTGTCAGACACGTGCTCAACCCGTGTCATGAGGTAATGACACGTCACCAAATCGTGTCAGACACTGTTCTGAGAACATGTCACGATTTTATGACACGTGTCCTTCATAAAGCATGTTGCGGGAGGTTAAAAAGGGTTTTGTTAAGGTATGTTAGATGTTTCATTATTTTAGATGCTTGTGGAGGAAGTCGAATTTCATCATTTCAGCCATCGCTTGGAAGTTGGTTGTCTTCACCGTGGGATATCACAGCCTGGCAACCATCACCTAGTTGGTCATCTACAACAACCATCACCCAGTTCACAAGTAAGTGGTCAAGACATGTAACACTGGAAACCTTTGTTGATTGTAGCCTTTTTTCCAGCACTGAATTAGTTGAGATATCCACCATGAATACTTGATGCTACAGTAACCATCCAAAGACAGAGTATAAGTTGATCTGTTTTAGCCTTATTTACATAATCATACCACCGCTTTTGTTGTTGCCATGTTCTCTAATTCGCTGACTACTGATAGGGTGGTAAATTGTTGAAGTCTAACATGAAAACACGACACCAATATCTCACAACTCCCATGCAAATATTGGTCAATAAGAACATTCTAATAACATCTTCATGGCCAAAGATGAGGTTGAATTAGACCTTCCCGTTTCTCAATTTTGTCAAAAGCAACCCCCTTTCATGCTTTTCTCACTTGACACATTTAGCAAAGTGATCATCCAACAATAGATGAGGTCGAATTAGGTCTCAAGATGGACAGAAATAGCCTGACCAAACTCAGACTTAAGATCTCCACATGCAACTTTATTTAGGGCCCCTTTTTCTTGGTAATATTGGTAATAATGTAAATCATAACATCAGGTAAAAGTAAGCCTTTAAGACTAGTGTGCATACATGGATAAATCCTTACAGTAACAACAACACTCATTTCACTCATGTAAATAGTAACACCATTCGCACAACACTTGAAAACAGGGCAGACATTCAACTTATCATTGGTGATTGTCAATGGTTAGTGGTCTGGTTACATACCCGTGGCCCCATTTCCTGAGTTTTCCAACGCTGGTCTACATTCAAAACTTAATTAAAAAGACTGATATTTCTTGTATTTTAAGAAGAGTATGCTGCTAGAGAAATGATATATCATAGATTCATATGTGATAGTAAATTTAGATGATAGATGTGGATTATTTTTTGTTTTTTTGTTCATTGTTCAATGTTTATATAAGAAAAATGCAACTAAGTTACTAACTAATGCATTTTATTGTTGGCAGCTACCCTACTTCATTTCAGATTTGGTTTTGACTCTTGAGTCAGCATTGAGCAAGAAATCATGGTAAGTAGAGATCAAAAGAGAGGGGGGAACGCTAATGCTCAGGCAAAGCATATCTTCATCAGGTGTTGGAAGCTCTCCATCTATTTCAAGTGCCACTGCTACTGCTAAGGTTGTTGGAACTGTTGTTTCATGGGTTGCATATGACCCTGTTGTAGCAAGGCGACAAGCTAATGAGAAGAAATACCCCCTATGGAAGTATGTCACTAAAAGACAAGGGCAGGGATCAATCTCAAAGGCTTTTGGGGGAGGGAATGTTATTTGGAATTGTAATTTTTGCAACACTGAGTACAAGGGCACCTACTACTGGGTTAAGGGCCACTTATTGGGCCTTCCTTGTGGACTTGGAACATGTAAAGCAATGAGTGTTGAAAAACGAACGTTGATGGAGAGACACGATACAGTTAGTTTGGGGAATGTGGTAGCAACAAGCAACAAACAACAAACAGAGGAATGAGGATCCTCTTCCTTTCTTGAGGACTCCATCTAGTAGATTTGGGAGTGGGTTTGACATGCCAGCACCAAAAAAGAGGGCAGCCTCAACTCGTGGTCCAATGGACAAGATTTTTCAGCACGAGAAGCGAGATGAAGTTGATCTTACCATTGCATTTTTTTCTATCTCAACTTCATCTCATTTAATGATGCACGGTCTCCTATGTTTGTTGAGATGTGTAGAGCTCTAGTTGAGCAAGCTCCAACGGGGTATTTGCCTCTAGGTTCATAGAAGCTTAGAACCACATTGTTGGGTAAGGCAAAGAAGGAGGTGGACAAAATCCTACAACCCATTAAATCAACATGGATCTCATCGGGTGTCAGTATTGTTTCTGATGGATGGATAGATGCAGCACGCCATCCACCATCAATTTCATGGTGTCTTCCCAGAATGGACCAGTCTTCTTGAAAGCGGTGGATGCTCTTGGACAATACAAGGATGCAACATATATGGGTGAGTTGTTCATAAAAGTTATTGAAAATGTAGGTGTTGATTCTTGTGAGAAAATTATTTTAGACAATGCACATGTTTGCAAAGTTGCTGGCATAATTGTGGAAGCTAAATATCCACAAATATTTTGGACACCATGCATTGTTCATTCCTTGAATTTAGCACTTAAATCCATTGCTTCGGATGTGGCATGGATTGGCACCCTTATTAATGATGCATGCCATATCTGAAATTTTGTACAAAACCATACCAATGCCCTTACAATATATAAACAGTACACACATATATCATTGTTGAAGATTGCAGTTACTCGGTTTGCTTCCACATTCATCATGCTTAAGAGGTTGAGGGAGGTCAAGGTCGCTCTTGGGGCCATCGTTATTTCAGATCTTTGGTCTTTTTGGAGAAAGACAAATCAAGCTGCTTCAAAAAGGGTAAATGACACAATGTTAGATGATGGTTGGTGGGAGAGGGTCAATCTTAGCATTAAGATCACGGACCTTATCATTTCTCTTTTGAGGTTTGCAGACATAGAGAAGCCCATCTTAACAGATGTTTATGAGGGATGGGACTCCATGATTGAGTTTGTAAAGACAATTGTTATGGAGAATGAGTCCCCTCAGTATGGGACAACAACATAGAGCTTATGGTCCAATATACAGGATATTCTTCTTTCTAGGTGGGATAAGAATTGTACACAGTCAAGAGTGTCTCACTGCCGATGTTGGCCCTTCTCTATTTTGTATTTTGGAGTAGAATTCCCTCAACATCTATGTAATACATTTTTATTTTGATGACTTAAAGACTAAAGTTAATGAGAAATCTTCAAACTGCTATTTAGTATTTACTATTTATGGTTCATTCACATTGCTTCTAAATTCTAATGTTACATCATACATGTATCATATCATTGTATAATTTGTATCATGTATACAATATCAGACTATCAGTATGTATATGTTCTATGAGTATGATGTTTAGAGTTTGATTGATTTGTATGATGTATCTTTTTCAGAGTTCACTAATCAATATCTACTATGATCTATCAATATTTTGTCTATTTCGGTAATATATATATATAACGTGTCCCCCGTGTCTTGACTTCGGGGGTCATCGTGTCCGTATCGGATACTCGTATTCTCGTGTCTTCGTGTCAGGTGACTTAGCATACAAGGAATAAATGGGCAACCATGTCCAACATGTCAACTCATAATGCCTAGCTAGGTCAACACATTTAATATGAATATCCACTTAAATTTATCCTACACGTTATATGAGAAACTCGTGATAGGAGTACTCATGTTAATCAAGCTTCAATACACATGCGTATATGTTTTTGCAACACTCATTAAACCCTTTTTATCTCCAAGACTGAATTATTCTGTAACACTTTCCTAAAAGTTCATGAAAAAGGTGAGTACAAAACCCATAACTAGAATAAGGGTGATGATAATGCCAAATATATAACACTGTCTACTTTTTCTCCAATTTAAGTTTATCCAAGCATTTCAAGGAAATAACAATAAAGAGGAAGATGCATTTTATATTCAGGAGTTGGGCACTCACATGAAGGATAGCATGAACTTTATCACCAAACCAATTGTATACAATCTCTACATTGTCCAACAACCAACACTCTTAGAGGGTAAAATTGTTTCACCCAAGGAAATACTTGCAAGAGATCAATCCAATTTCCTTGCTAGAATGTCTGTACTTACTAGGTCTACCCTTAACATAGCTCAAAATAACCCTTCTTCTTTCCCAATGTAAATATTGAAAAAATATAATTCTTATTGTTCTACAATTATTCAATTAACTGAATAAAAAACCCTCACTTTCTATCTAATGTTGTGAAGGAAATTTTATGAACAAACTCTCCTACACACATTTTTTTGTGCAAGTTACATTTATCCTCTTAAGTCCTTGTTTTGCATAATCCATTCATAAGCACATACATTTTTTGGTGCAAGTTACAATTGTCCTCCTAAGTCCTTATTCTGAATAATCCATGCATAAACTAAGTGTAGATATCCTCAATGGTATACACCTATCCAGTCCGGACAAGAATATTACTCCCTTCAAACTGCCCCTATCTTATCATATTCTTTCATTTTATGAAGAATCTTTCCAGGATCGGTGACCTACTTTATTACCCCAACTCAAGCAAGTAATTAATGCTAGCAATGCAATCTTTGACACTCTAAGGAGGACTTCATAGTTTACACACCACCTCCTCAATCTTGTTTGCATATATATTCATTTCTCCACTTTTGATCAAATTTGTGATAGGAAGGCATGTACCATTCGGTGCTTGACCACAACTCCGAAAGAGGAGATAGGTAACCCAAGCCCTATATTTCGCAGACCAAGACCAAAACCAAAGGTCGTTCCAAACAACCTATATGTTTATGTTTTGGTAGCATCGGGCAGATATTCTCTCATTGGCCTTGGTGTCGGGCATGTCGAAATCTTTGTTGGCACTCACATTGCATTTTTATTTTGTGAAAAACCCTTTTGTATAGGGTTGGGGCTTGGAACTGTTGTTGTTGGGGCTTCACACCCACATAGATGAATAAACAATTATAATTTAATGTTGAGTTTAAAAGGGATTCTTAAACTCACTCATTAGACTCCTATAAAAGAAGAGGCAATGCAAGGAGGTATCATACATCTCATTGTGACATTTTTCATCTTGTCATTATGGTGTTGGCATGAGTGAGTAAGCACTCTTGCCAAGGAGATTGGGTTTGCAAATTTTAGCGAAGTAAATTCTTCACTTTGGCAAATTAGACCTAGGGTTTCTGTCTTTCTATTTTCTGATTTTAAACCAAGAGAGAGAGAGAGAGGCTGCACGTGTGAGGGAACAACCACATGTGTGAGGGAGAAATAGCTGCACGTGTAATAGAAATAAGAGACGGGGCCACATGTGCGATCTGTATAGTCCGTACCACACATGCGGACCATATAGTAGGCAGAAACAACCGCACGTGCGAACTACAACAACACATTCAGCCGCACGTGCAAACTGTACAGTTCGTACCACACGTGCGGATCAGGCAAGTCGTACAGCAGGTGATGTCAGTATCCATACAAAGTGACATGAGCAGGGTACAGAAGATTTGTAAGTTGGAAGGATTTTCCGGAATTTCGCTGAAAGTGAAATTTGCTGAGAGGACTGGTTTTTGTTTTTGTCCTCAGAATTTCTCAATCTGAAAATTTCACTGAACAAAAATTTGTGTCTCTTGTGCATGGATGTTTTCTCTCTGATCTTTGTGCTTCCGCTATAATTTTCTATCATAATTTCAGTGTAAAATCATTCAGTGATAACAGCCCTAGTTTACTGTTTGAGGTCACTTGGAAGTAATTTTCAGATTTGAAATTGAATGCATATGCAAGCTCAGATATTAATGGTCTAATGTTTTGAGTTCAGTCAGGATAGCTAGGTTTGATTTCCATTCCACTCTGCAAAAAATAAGAAAATAAGCTAGCTCATTTCAAGTCATAACTTAAAAACTCCCTTAATTTGGCATTGCCGGCATGCATTCAACTACTTGCCAAGATAGTTCATGGACTAATAGAGCATCTATTCAAACAGTTACAATTCAATATATCCATTTACAATTTCACACCTGCTGTAAATTCATAGCAATCTCCAGCTAGAATTGTTAAGGATGGATGACAAATTGCAGGATATGCTGATACAATGAAGGTGCAGATACAACAATTTGATCACTGAGATTTTCAACATCAAATCGAAATATATACATATCAAATCTGAAATTATATTAATTCTGAAAGATAAATACATGATAGATTGTTTGAAGAGTTTATTGAGGTATGGCAGGTGGGATATGGACATTAAGATGGTTCCATGACAAATGGAGATAGTTGAGATTCTAGGTAAGACCAATCATTGAGATATAGTTGAGATTCTAGGTGAAAACAAACATTGAGATATGGTCAACAGAGGCATATCCAGCACTATGTTGTCCCAAGACATATCATTCAGAAATTTTATGACTTTGGACTCGGGTGTTTCAATACCATCTATGCAGATGCTATGAGCAGTTTCATTCTTAAGCAGGTGCCAGAAATTGTCTCTCTCAGTACAGAAAGCCAACTATTTATTAACCTTCACAACCTCTTTGGAATGCTTCTCCATAAACAAGATAACAGTATTAGGAAGTAACATCATGTTGTCAAACAGAGAGATTTGTGCAGGCCCACTGCTAAGGGGAGAGCCGAATCAGAGAGGTGGGGCAGATTGGGATAATCTGGTCAATGTACATAATTTTTTCAACTTGCATTGTAACTAAGGCTGGGAGCAATATAATATATTGCAGGTGAGCTGTGATGCTTCGGAAGCAAGTTGATGGAAATCCTACATACTCATACAGATGCAGAAGCTGAGAGAAGAGATGGGCAGTTGGTTTAGGATCCAAGTAATCATCGATCATTAACACATATGAAATCTAGTTGAAGATCAATAGAGGAATAATAACAAAGGCAAGGAAGCTAAGGAGCAGTACAGAGAGCATGTGCCTTATCATCAAGTGCAGATAGTTGAGGTTGATGAGAAGCAATGTAATCCCAAAGTCCTGTGACTTGGACTTGGCAAGATGAATTTTAAGAGATTGCTACTTGGAAAAAACTCGGCAGACTAAATAATAGATAAAATATTCAAATCTTGACAAAAATAGATTAGAGGGCTTTATGCAGGCCCACTGCAAAGAGGAGAGCAAAATCATAGAGGTGGAGAAGGTTGGAACTTGGGATAATTTGGAGTCAATGTACATAATTTTTTCAACTGTAACTAAGGCTGGGACCAATATAATATATTACAGGTGAACTGTGATGCTTCGGAAGTAAGTTGATGGAAATCCTACATACTCATACAGATGCAGAAGCTGAGAGAAGAAAGGGGCAGTTGGTTCAGGATCCAGGTAATCATAATCATTAACAAATCTGAAATCTAGTTGAAGATCAATAGGGATAATTACAAAGGCAAGGTTGAAGGCAGCTAAGGAGCAGTACACAGAGCATGCGCCTTATCATCAAGTGCAGATAGTTGAGGTTGATGAGAAGCAATGTAATCCCCAAAGTCCTGTGGCTTGGATTTGGCAAGATGAATTTTAAGAGATCGCTACTTGGCAAAAACTCGGCAAACTAAATAATAGATAAAATATTCAAATCTTGACAAAAATAGATTAGAGGGCTTTGTTCGGGCCCACTGCTAAGGGGAGAGCAAAATCATAGAGGTGGAGCAGGTTGGGAGATTTGGGGTTAATGTACATAATTTTTTCAACCTACATTGTAACTAACGCTAGGAGCAATATAATATATTGCAGGTGAACTGTGATGCTTCGGAAGCAAGTTGATGGAAATCCTACATACTCATACAGATGCAGACGCTGAGAGAAGAGAGGGGCAGTTGGTTCAGGATCCAGGTAATCATTGATCATTAACAAAATTGAAATCTAGTTGAAGATCAATAGGGGAATAATAACAAAGGCAAGGCAGCTAAGGAACAGAACAGAGAGCACATGCCTTATCATCAAGTACAGATAGTTGAGGTTGATGAGAAGCAATTTAACCCCAAAGTACCGTGATTTGGACTTGGGAAGATGAATTTTAGGAGATCGCTACTTGGCAAAAACTCGGCAGACTAAATAATAGATAAAATATTCAAATCTTCACAAAAATAGATTAGAAGGCTCTGTGCAGGCCCACTGCTAAGGGGAGAGCAAAATCATAGCGGTGGAGCAGGTTGGGATAATTTGGAGTCAATGTACATAATTTTTTCAACTTACATTGTAACTAAGACTGGGAGCAATATAATATATCGCAAGGTGAACTGTGACGTTTCGGAAGCAAGTTGATGGAAATCCTACATACTCATACAGATGCAGAAGCTGAGAGAAGAGAGGGGCAGTTGGTTCAGGATCCAGTTAATCATCGATCATTAACAAATCTGAAATCTAGTTGAAGATCAATAGGGGAATAATAACAAAGGCAAGGCAGCTAAGGAGCAGTACAGAGAGCATGTGCCTTATCATCAAGTGCAGATGATTGAGGTCGATGAGAAGCAATGTAATCCCAAAGTCCCGTGATTTGGACTTGGGAAGATGAATTTTAAGAGATCGCTACTTGGCAAAGTCCCGTGACTTGGATTTGGCAAGATGAATTTTAAGAGATTGCTACTTGGCAAACACTCGCAGACTAAATAATAGATAAAATATTCAAATCTTGACAAAAATAGAATAGAGACAATTCCACTCCATTACACATCCATCATTTAGAAATTAGAATCAAAATAGGTATATGCTCATGTTGTTAAATTTACATGCAGCAGCGAGAGCCATTCTCCTGGAGGATGGCTAAGACCCTAGACAATATCTAGGGTACCCAGTGCACTCCTGGGATATGTGGTTTGGGACAAATATTGATAAAGACCCTAGGTTAGTAACCAGGGCCCCTGGTTTGTAACCAGGGTACCCATGCCTGGTGCATGGAAGTCTTGGTTCGTAACCAAGCAGT
>ML777563.1:723367-794284 GCA_009831015.1 Picea engelmannii | reverse complement strand
AGATTGTTCTATTAATTAAGCAGTGGTTAGATCTATCATTTGTGCTCCTTGTTTACTGTTTGATTATAGTTTCAGAACTGTTATAAGTTCACAGTTATAGATCTGCTGTGGATCAGCTGGTGCATTTAGAGAGCTGACATAAACTAGGTCTTTTGTCTTCTGGTTTTGAATATAGTAGAAGCTTTTCATAAATGGTTGAGATCTGAGTTTATTGCTTATAGTTTGAGTTCTCTAGTATTGAATGAGCTCTGTCTAATCTGCTGTTACAGTTTCTTCTAGATCTGTTATTATTGTCTTAAGATCTGAGATCTATTAATGTTTTCTTCTAACTGTCACTGCCTTTTATAGATCTATCTCTTTATATTGTTTGTGCTTCAGATCTAAGGTATTTTTGGCTTCGAATTTAAAAGAGACTGTTGATTTTAAAATTACCCTATAAAACTAACACATGTAAATAGGAAAATATAACTGTCAAGCGGGTTGTGGTCAAGTGGTTAAATCAAAGCACTTTCAGTGCTGAGACCTGGGTTACTAGTACACGCTCCGTGAAGATATGTCGCCCCATCAATGTGGCCAACAGAGTTAACTACTGTATCCAAGACCAAGTGGAAGTCCTGGCGACCTTGATGGCCCATGGATGTGGCAGATCTCAACAGACAAGGCCAGGTGCAAGTCCTGGATGAATATGACAGAATAGACATCCCTCAATCATGACATCTAAGCTGAAGGTAGGCCCACTTTGGTGACAATAGGGCAATTTACCAACCAAAACAGAGGCAAAGAAAACTGTAAAGTTGTAAACATAGAACATACATCAAAGTTTATAAACCAGAGCCCTGAAAGCTAATAAACCAAAAACTGATAGTAGATAGATTGCAAATATACCATCTAGAAATTATTCCTTAAATATTTTTCTTTTGTTGATATTTACAGAGCACACAGTTTGCAACTACATAATCTACTATTTTTCCTTAGATGCTTTTCTCTCTGCGAATTACTAATTTTTCTTTCTACTGATATTTTCAGAGTATGCTATCAACTACAAGTTTTTTTTAAAATCAATTATATACTTATATTTTCCAATATCTCATGTACTACAAACCAAATTACAAACTACATATTACATAACTTGGAACAAATCGAAACAAACTAACCAGTGAGTTCGACCAAATTTGACCAACTTTAACCCATTTCACTTGTCTTGACTTGTGAATCTGATTGAGTTGACTAGGTCATACCAAGTATAGACAAGTTTCATGGCAGCCCAGCAAGCTGGGTCATCTCAATGAGTTTTCCTATTAGCTGGTGAGTCATTTTACTATGGGTAATCCATGTCCCTATGAAACTCCAACCTTAAGTTAGAGAAGCTGAAGCCAAAAGTACTGAGATTAGGTAAAGCATCAGTAGACACAATGCTTAGGAAGATGGAATTTAGATCTGCATTGCAGAGTACATCCAACATTTCTTTGACCTCTAAAGTTCGATTATCATGATGTGAGAATTTGTTCCTTGTGACTATCTTTGGAGATCATATAAACTGTGTTCTGATTTATTTCAGTCGCTTATTTTGTATGACTATGCACAATCTATCCCTTATATTGTAAAATTTATAAATATTGGAAAACAAACATTTTTCAGACCAAAAAGGTTTATTTTATTGGCAATCAAAAAAAATTCACAAGGGCAACGAAACAAAAGCCGGTGTCTTTGCCCATCTCAACTCCAGAAGTTTTTTTATGTTTTTCAGAAATCAACTCTACCAGTACGGTTCATGTCTCTCGGATTTAGTCACTAACAACATAAATATGTTATAGGATTTGTTGACTTCAATTTTGGGACGTCAAGCATAATTCCATGTTTAATAGGCACCCTTGTTCTAGCTGTGGCTTAGGAGCTCCACACAGGCTGCTTGGGAAGCCTCACTCATCATCGATTTCTGTTTGTCAGGAATGCACATTGCATATATCGCACAGTACATAAAGAAAGAAAGGATATGCGATAACAATATGCATGCAATATTACAACAAACCTTATCATGAAAAATGGAAAGTCTTCTACATGTTTATTGTAAACAGCCCACAAGCAAAGATATCCTTAATTGCAAGCTTTCTTCAGAGCATCATACACAGATTGTAGAGAGGAGTCTTCCACAAGCACAATCTTCTCCCTTGATTTTGATCCAGAACCTAATGACACTTGTCTTCTTTTCACTCCCACAACCTGTTCAATGAATTAGACATCTTTACAAATGCATCAATACATGCAAAAAGAGTGAATACAATCTACAAGCATCTTGTGCACAAAATACGGCAAGACAAAACAATAGAATGCCAAGCTACCTGCTTATTGAGGCCCCAATATCCTGTAAATATATCATGAAGAACTCAAAACCTCTTACACGTGGATAAGGATCCTGTTATAGCCCTAAAATGCCCTACTTATGCATACATGGCATTGGCCTTTCTACTTGCACATTTTGCCAAACTTCTGCTGAGGAACTCTATTTTAAAAACCATCTTTTGGAGCATGTACACGCCCTGCTGCACTACTGCCTGCATACATAACCAAAAGACTAAACCGGGGTTGTACACCCTATCAT
Source organism: Picea engelmannii (assembly GCA_009831015.1). Lineage (NCBI taxonomy): Eukaryota > Viridiplantae > Streptophyta > Pinopsida > Pinales > Pinaceae > Picea > Picea engelmannii. The sequence goes on along the minus strand of ML777563.1, from coordinate 791,685 downwards.
TACTTTTCATTCCAATAGCTTGTTAACAGATTTGTTACAGCAGAGGGACACCGAGGTAGGCATGGGACTCATATTGTATGTGTGACGACTCCACGAGGTCCACGAGAAGTTATGACCATTGATCATAATAAGCCATTCCTTGCCTGAAGAGAAGAAAGTTAAAACTGGCTGGGATTTGAACGAAATCCTAAATAATATTTGTAAGAAAAAGTTCATAGCCTTATCAAAGTATATGATTGGCTTTGTTGAAGTGGTTTTTCACCTTTTGTCTTAGGATCAATTTGTCAACACCTCAATCCCCTTCAGGGACAATTTTACTGATCATAGTAGAACTCCAACTATTCTTCCCTTCAATATATTTTGGTCCACAAAATAAGGACAAAACATGAATGAGTTCCAAATTCAAATCTCATTACATAATCTTGGCAGTAACTTGGAAAAGAATATTTGGTTTTAAACAAAACATGAATGAGTTCCAAATTCAAATCTCATTACATAATCTTGGCAGTAACTTGGAAAAGAATATTTGGTTTCAACTTTGTTAAAAGGTGAGTTACTAATAACGTGGAGTTGGTTTATAGGTGAGGTCAATGGAGGGTTAAGCCCACCAACAGAATTCAACTTTTTCTGTGATCCACCGCTCTTGCATGGCATAAGTTTCAGAGGGATGAGGCCCAGTGCAGATCCTGGCCGATTTTGGTGCAATAAATAACCCTTGGCACGAAGCCAAAGAAAGTCTAATCTTTGCAGTGCAGCCTCCCTCAGGGCCTGTTACTCGAACTTCCAAAAATAAACAAATAAATCAAAGGTGAATTAAATTCAAGGAGCCCCCCACAATGAACAAGTACTCATCCTCAAACATTGTTCAGTTGTTTGTGCGTGCCATTAACCAAATAATCATTGCGATATCGATGTCCATGATGTAATTACTTGAACACAAAGTCTAACCCCGGGTGCCTACAGCCAACACTGCCCTACTACGAGAATGGGCCTCATTTTCCTAGGAAGCTTGCCTTACCACTGCCAACTTATCCTACTTTAATGAATCCGATTCAAAATTAAGACTCTTGCAATGAACCTTTGGACAGAAATGTCTTACCGAACTAATGAAATCAATCAGTGCTGCATTAGCTTCACCATCTCTGGCAGGTGCATCTATCTGCACTCCAACGGCCTCCTCGCTTACATCTGCTCTTCCCCAGCATCAATACAATCTTAAGAAGTCTAGACAGAAAGCATAATACAATAATCATTTCGGAAGTCTAGACAGAAAGCACAATACAATAACCATTTCACATGAACGTCTGAACAAACAATTTCAACAGCAACATGAATATTCTTTTTTTTTTACAAGTAATTATTCACCGGACTCTCCTGCCCATGAGTGAGACTGAGATATTTTAAATGACTCACAACCTCAGCAACAATTGGCTTACGAAGAGTGAAACATATCAGAAGCATGATTTAAACCTGGGTAGGGAGGATAACATTTCTCCTCCCTAACCACTAGACCTAGACCCAATTGACTGCATATCCATCTATATATACACATATGGCTTCTTTTAATGTTGTGGCTACCGAGGAGAAGTGGGAGTGTTTGCGTTTCAGGGACATGGGGTAGGCATTCTCTCTGAAGTTGATATTATGATTTATCAGATACCCTGCTCGTGCTAGACTGAATTTCTTAAAAATGCCCAATATCAAATTCTTTTTGATGCACAAAACAAAACTATTCATTTGGGGCAGTAATCTTGTGTTTGATTGGGCCTATTTCCCGGAGGATCCTAAAATAGTACAATCTTTCATAGATATGCATACCCATCTCATGTAAGAGAAAACAAATAATGACAACATAATTAAGATAGTGAATTGGGCTTATTTCCAGGAGGATTCTCATAAAAGTACAATCTTTAATAGATATGCATACCCATCTCATGTAAGCAAAAACAAATAATGACAACATAATTAAGATAGAGAATTGCGAGTCCCATTGAAGTCACTGACAATAGAAATGGATACAGAAGAAGAGACATGGAGAACCTACCTGTTATGGCTGAGAGCTTGGATCCAGGTTTGGCATGAACGCTAATGGCCACAGAGGAAGGAGGCACGAGCCGAATGCATCCTGGGAAGCTGCTGCACTCGGGTTTCGAAGAATCTTTGGAACCATTGCCCTGTCCTCCCAATGATTTCTTGTTGGACTTTGCCCGAGGAGGCATGCTTGCCTCAATTAATTGAATTTTGGCCTGTGCTCTTGCCCAGAAAAAAATGATATACTCACAGGGTTTATGAATCAAGAGTATTGTAAGTTTTCAAGTTGTGATGCATTTTTCTTTAGGAGGGTAGGGTGGATATGTCAGATTTCAAAACTATTCATAGATCTTTTCCGCTAAGTCGATATACTTAGGTGGCTCATATAAATTAAAATCTCTGCTTTTCCGACGGATTTTCATGTAAATTTATCTTAAAAGTTTAATAAGATCTCTCCCTTTGGGGGTAAATCTCTGCTTTTCGGACGGTTTTTCATGTCAATTTATGTTAAAAGTTTAATAAAATCTCTCTTTTTGGGATATGGTTTTTCATTTTAAGTTATCTTAAAAGTTTAATATATTAGTGTAGATTAAGATTCAATAATAATTTGTGTATGTACTTAAAACATTAAGATTAAATAGATTATTTTATTTATATGTATATTTTTATGTTTTTTATTATTATAGATTTTTTTACATATTTTAAAAAATTGGTATAAGAATAAAGAAATAAAAATTTTCAAATCCTTGTCCCTTACCATAGAGAGTATGGATTGCAAGAAACACAAAAATCTACTATGCTTCTTCAAATGTATCTCAAAGTCTAAGTATAATAAGCAGTGCATGTAAATGTGTTGAACCTGCATAGAATAGATCTAGCTAAACAATAATACACACATTTGCATAGAGAATTTGAGAAAGAAGAAACAAGAGAGAAAGAATGGAAGAATTCTCATTAACCGTATTCCACACTCAAATAGTGGATAATTTACAATAGATATAGGATACATGAGTAACTAATGAGCCATAGTGGTGGTCTAGATTGATCTGGACACACACCAACAGTTACAAGAGTAAACTGCCACCTAGTCTAGTCTCTTAGGCAGTTACGGGAGTGAACTGCCACCTAACTGAGTTAACTAGTCAACTAGTCTTTAGTTGACTGACTGAACAAAGAGTAGTGAGTTGGTGATGATCCCAATGTTGCATGGTGACAAAACCAATGCAACATCTAAACTCAACTCAACTAGTCAAACTGAAGTGTCAACTGAAAGAGAATATTCTTCAGGTGGAATATTCTCCCCTAAAATATAGGAGACTGGATAATGACTAATTATGACTAATAAACAAGGAATAAGCTTAGGAAAAATAAATCCTAAGTGTGTGTGTGAAGTAACTCCAACGGTGCATTCCCTCAATTCTCTTCATTCCCTCAACATGCACGGAATTTTGACATGATTGTTGACACTCAAACCCCTTGGGCCTTCTTTGATGGAGCATCCTAGGGAACTCCACCTAGAAGAGTAGGGAAGTAATCTTCCTCTCTCAAAATCATACCCTCAACTTCAAAACCGACATTGGTCAGTCATTAGACAACCAAAGTGAGTTTACAGCATTGAAACTAGTCTTACTACTTGTTATTGAAAAAGGAATCACTCAGCTTCAAGTCTTGGGGGACTCCTTCCTTGTGATCCAATGGGTGAATGGAGAGGTTGAACTAAGATATTTCTTGTTACAACCCCTTTATCAAGACATCAAACAACTACAATCTTCCTTTACTCGTATCTCTTTTGCTCATGTTTGTAGGGAAAATAACAAGGAATCTGGCAATCCATCCAAGGATGGCCTTGAACTGCAAGAAGGTAATTGGGAGATTAAAGAGTCCCAATAGGGTCACTTTTCTACTTCTCTACACAAATCTTGGCTTTAGGATTCTATCTGCTTCTAAGATGAATTTCTGAAAGACTCTCTTACAATGATAACCCATGAAATTTTGGAATGCTTCCAGAAGTAAATGTTGGTTTATGAAGTTTCTTTTTTGCTAAACAATGATGCTAATATTTTCCAGATTATGATTGTTGAAAGGGTGGAGTGTAACCCCCTGATATGTAAACGCTACAAGAATTTTTTGTAGTTTTTGGCTCTTTGCTAATATCATTATCCACTATTTTTGCTCTAGATTTAGACCTCTCGGTCTTTTAGTCGATTTTTTTTTACCTTACAAGGATGATAGAAAGTATTATCTTCATGTAATTTTGTTAACATATAATAAAATTACTCGATTTTTTTTCTTGGAGAAAAAAGGAAAGATTTTTTTACTTATATATTACTGATGTGAATTTTTCTTTCACCTTTATCAATTTTCCCTTAATTTAATGAGATTACTTTATTTCACACATTTTATCATATAAAATGTACTTTGATTTGTAATTAAGATATCATGTTCTCTAAAATGTTAAATGTTAATTTTATTTTGTTAACGTTATTTTATTTTTATCATCCACCTATGCCATGACATCATTAATAATTATGTTATGTTACATATCTCATTCTTACTAGGTTGTAAAACAAACTTTGTTTCTCTCAATGCAATAAGAACTCAATATTGTTGGGTGGTCCTTAATGATTATCAAAATAACTACTTTGAGAACTCTACCTTCTTCCTATTTGTGCTCGAAATACATATGTGGATATCATGACTCTTGTTGATGGTTGTATATGTTGAATTCCACTTTTGTAACACTAAGTTGTATTTGGCTAAGTGAAGATAATATTAAAGTGATTTTCTTCAAAGGTGAGATTAAAAAATGTGGGTCGAAATTTCAACTCACCCTAACTAGAGAGGAGGGTAGTGGTCATCTCTAACATGGATGTCAAGAGGTGATACTATCCCTTGATCATCATATGGCGTAATGTCAACATTCTACATGGATTATAGTAATACGAATTGCTCAACTTTAACGATCACTATCGTAAGTCACTTGCCATAATCCATTATAGCCTTACCATTAACCTCCTTATACATTGGACCAAGCAAATTATATTGCTCAATAATATGTATCATCTTTTGTTATTCAAAAGCTTGTAGCACTTCCTTTTTTCTCACTAAATTACATAAAATCTTCTATTAAGGGAAAAAAAAAACCATATAAAAAACAATTTCCTTAAAGGAATGAATAGATAAGCACTTTTGCATATTAATTTCTACACTCTCTTTTGGTTTCTAAGCACATGGATAAATCACATGATGTAGAACACACAATTGCAATGGACATTCCTCGTGCAATTTCAAAGTGACATAAGGTATTGTGTCTCAAGGCATACTAAGATTTTGGTCGCATAATCTTACACTATGATCGAATGATGCATGATTTTTACTCACATTAACACTTTGTTAATTACATGTTGCACTATCACACATGAAAAATAACAACAAAATAATGCATATAATGCATAGCACATTGGAATAGTGAACAATTCAAGTAGGTTCCAACTATTACAATGGATCAATTTCCATTGACCCCAGCTCTTCTACTTTCCCAATTTTTATCTTTAGATATCAACGTAAAGAAGATGAAGTGTTATGCCTTTCTTAAATTAGTATATTTATGCTTATAAAACGGTTCACAATCATATATGCTTGATGCATAGTTTCATTTGCATTTTTAATGAATATTTGCATTCTTACTGAATACATGATTGATTTGTTACACTAATTTTCTTATTGTTCGCATGTAGATTTGTTTGATGTATTGATTTTATGAGTTCCATCCTATGATTTATATTATTAAATTATATATGATGAAATGAATTCTTTGTAATTTATTGTTATTGTACATTTTGCACTATTATATATAGTGAATTGATATAATATAAAAGTATAAGAATTACATATGACTACAAAAATATTGTACATAATTTATGGTGTAAAATCACTAATTTATAGAATATAATTAAGGTGCTTGAGGAAGGAAGCCCCAAATTCACTAATCATGGTGAATATGGATGGATAAATGACCCACATCATTTGGGTGTTAGATAATTTAATAATTATCATTTCAACAATGCAACTAGGTATCTTTCTTTAAAGAAATCTTATAAATAATTACAGTTTTTAATTCAAATTGTACCTTCATTCATTTGTCATTTTAGAGTTTAGGATCCTTACTTAGAGTGGAAACCAAAATGGAAATTTCGCCCTTTAGCTAGTTCAGGCAACTTGATTCTTATTCTGAGATGTGGCAATATGTAACATCCCTTTCCGAGCGAGGACTCCAAAGAGGAGGGCTTAGTAGTCTAAACATCCCCTTTAGACTATAGCCAAGAAGAAACAAGGGAAAATGTTATAATTTGAAAACAACATTAAGTGACTAAGTGGAAAAAGGTAATTAAGTGCTTAAGTGAATATTAAATCAGAAAATTTAGGAAAAGCGCTTAAGTGAAAAGTCAACGAGGAATTAGGGTTTCAATGGATATAAGGAGAGGAAAAGTGACCTAATGGGTCATTATTGATGATTTGAGAATTGAAACTAGAGCTATGAGGAGAAACCCAGATTTAGGCGAATTTGAGGATACTTGTGAATTCCAAGAGGAACACATCAAGGGATTGGATTCAGTGTTGAGAGACACGCCCTAACCAGTCATGGAGACCACACATGTTTTCCATTGCTTTCATTAGAGATATATAATCAGATTAAGAGGGGATATCAAAGATCCAACTCCAACAGTGAGATCCCAGTGTGAGTTCTAGAGGAGACATCAAAGGTATAGTGGGTCACTCTTCCCGAGGAGGCCTAGCAAACCTAAATCCTCAGAACCCATTTGAGATCAGGGGAAGGCACTTCATTTGAGCCATCCAACACATTTTTCCAAGCCTTCTAGCCATCAGAGCGTCACATTCAGTCAGTGGATTTCCAACGTGTTTGACAATCAGAGGAGAGATAACAAATTCTCAAATCTACTCATCTAGAGGGCTAGCAAGCCAAATTCCTTCTGACCCATTGGAGAGGGAGGCAGGGTGCTCCATTCGAGACAAGTTCCATCAAATTTTGACGGTGGAATCTACTTGGGAGACTCTTTCAGTGTTAACCACAGTGAGGGCATTCCCAGCAGTTGGACATATTACTTTCGGCAATGACAGAGAGATCCAAGAGCGTAGCAACAACAGATCCAGAGGAGGAGCCATTTCTTGAGGAGGAGAATCCTCCAAGGATACCACCGACACTGGTAGGGGAATAGCCGTCGGTAGAGCCACAACATTGCGAGAAGGCTAAGAGACAAGAACCAGTGAAGGGAGGAGTCATATCGACCCTTTATGGAGTCTCGAGTCCCTAGGTATGACACACTCAGGATCAGAGGTACAATTCAGGGACAACGCACCATTGTCTTGATAGATGGTGGGGCAACCCACAATTTCATTGGTGTTACATTGGTAGCTAGGAGAGCACTGCAAACCGAGGAGTTTGAGGGTTTTTATGTTGTAGTATCTAATGGTCACACGATAGAGTGTTTGGATCGAGTTCCATACTTAGAGGTACATATGTGCAACTACACAATGAAGGATACATTCTATGTGGTTGAACTTTCTGACACATATGTGGTATTGGGAGTCCAATGGTTGATCACCTTGGGCAAGATTTCTACCAATTACCAAACACTTGAGATGGGATTCAGAGACCCTGAGGGGAAGAAGATTGTACTAAGGGGTATGTTGATAGGGGTACCCAGGACAATGTTATCAAAGAGGATGGAGAGGATATTCAAACATGGGGGAGTATCATATGCAACAGAGTGTGTGATCACCACACGAAGGGATTCAGACAATCACCAATAGTGTCAGGCAAAGATCATGGCTTTGTTGAGTCACCATGAGTAGGTTTTTGGTCTGATGTCGCCAAGGAGACCCCCAGACAAAGGGTTTGATCACACCATCAAGATGGAGATATCAATAGATTGGAAATCACATTTTTTAGTCAAGTATTTCGAGAATAAGTTCGCATATGAGTTATTGGATGGACAGGTACAGAGTCATAGACAAGGTCATCTTTTGTAAAGATCGAGTCTACCTTGTGCCCAGATCTGTTGATGTTTTGGTAGTTGTGGGAGGTTTTAACCTCCACATGTAACCTATGACTTAGAATAGAATATTCTATAAGCAAGTGAACCATTAAACAGATGTGTGGAAACCCTAGAAGACTAGTCGACCTAACAAAATAAATAATATTAGAATATTTTCTTCCAGAAATACAAGTCGGCTCCACAGGAAAAAGATAAACAAAAAATATAATTACCAAAAAGTCAGGTCGGCCCAGCCAGAAAATTCATTGGACAGATTAATATAAATAGAGGACGTTTTAGCTCATTTGTACACCCAATTAGTGTGCAAGTCTTGTGGAGAGTTGTAGTTGCAACTACAACTGCAGTTGCAAGGAGGAATAAGGGCGCATGGTCATATCTTGGTCTTGGTCTCTCTCTTGGTGATATTCTTGTTGACATTCTTGCTAAGTATGGTGCAAGTTTGAGAGAGAGAGTAGTGCAGCTGCAACTACTGCAGTTGTGTATGGTGCTTGTTCTATGGATATGGAGACTCACTCTCTCTTGTGCGCTGCTCTTGGAGAAGGAGTGCTCTACTTGTCTTGAGTTGTTTTTGTAGTTAGCAACTAGGGTTTATCTGTTGGTTTTGGAGTCAGATTTTTAGAATTATTCTAAGTAAAGGTTAGTGTGCTCGGGGGTGGCATATGTGAATGCCTATGGTTGGGTTACAATGATGTGACATTGTATATGGTTAAACGAGCATACCAAAATTTCAACATCGTAATAGAGTTGGTTTCATTCATAACAGTCTAACCACTAGAAGGCAGATCCTCAGTTTCCCCCATTGCCAAGCTCGTTGAGCACTTACTGAACTCACTAAGAAGGTCACCTAAGTAGGGTGCATCTCTTCCTTGGATCATATCTACAAAATTTTGAAGTTGAGATATTAGGGTTTCCTCATAAAAACCCTAGGTTTACAGTGCCAGTTCCTTCATGCCAATTCCTTCATGCCAGTTGTAGTGCCAATTATAGCACCAGTTGCAGTACTAGTTGCAACACAAGTTGCAATACCAGTTGCAATAAATTTTCTATGAAACGTTGGGCTTAATCTTTGGTTGTTCTAATGCACCTTACCCTCGCGCATCTCCAGTTACCTTTAGATTTCAAGTTGGATCACTTTGAAGTTTTAGGGTTCGTCATTGCTTGTCGTTGTTGTCAGATGGTGCCACTGCCTGCCACTACTTGTCGCTACTGCCAGAGGTATGTACTTGTATATGTTTAAATTGTATCACTATTTTAAGTGTGATTGTAGGAGAAGGGATCTCTAGTCCAAGAAACAATCGTAGATCTAGAGGGATCTCAGATCCATCACATTCAGAGGAACAACACACTCCAGGTTTGATTGTTTTCATATGCCTCTAGTTGTTATAGAATTATTGTGACCTTATAAACACCTATTTGTATTTTGATATATTGAAGTTATGATTATCATACTAACCTCTGTTCAAAGTTAAAGTTAGAAATTAACTTTAGTCAAAGTATTAGATTGATTAAGGTTGAGACTTTAGAGTTTATTTGCACTATATTCTCTAACTCAAATTTCTGTCTAGAAAGCATATTGTCTTAAGTACAGGGGATAGATTGAAGAGAATACTTGTCATCTTGAGTGAAGGAGATTCAAAATAAAATCAACAACACTCATTCTTGAAGATGAGACTCTGGGTTCCAGGTTTGATTAAATTAATAAGTTTCCAATTTGCACATATCAAGTTTGATAATTTGTACATTACTAGTTGTGACAACAATCCTTGAAAGATTCTATTACTGCTAAATACAATGAATACTTGGAAGCATGTGAGTATTATTGATATAAATTCTTGCAAGATGAACTAACATCTCCTCTAGGAGATACTTCTTGTTTTGCTTCCAGGAAGGTCACCTTGGTAATAATATGATGATTACCATGAGATTGTATTTTTTTTGTTTATTCTTGTTGACATATATATGTTCTTATGAAAATGCTATTATACTTTTTGTTCTTGTTTTCTTGTCCGAGAAGGTTACCATGGAGGAATGATTGATCACAACACTAGAAGAGTGTTGTTCCTATTTCTTATTGTATTTTTATTTTGGTTCTTGTTCTAGGAAGGTCACAAGAAATAGCTCTGAGAAGGAGCTACTGTGATTGTTGTTCTTGTTCTTGTGTTTATTATTATAAGAGTATTATTCTTGTCTATTGTTTTCCCCTTTGTTTTCCTTGTTCCAAGAAGGTCACAGGTGATAACTCTGAGGGAAGATATAGTGACAATTGCAGGAGACAACATATTAGATGGTCTCTAGTTTGAGACATGGAGTAGACTATCCAAACAAGAAGTTGTATACACGACCATATACATCCATGTACCAAAGAGGAAGAAGACGAAGAAGGGTACTTTTGCGAGATACATAGTATCTCATATGGAGATTGATTGTAAGGAGCATAAGGCTCCAAAGATGATCATAAAAATCCCTCCAGTGCAGTTGATCACTCTTCAGATCATCATGAAGAGTTAGTAGAGCCAAAAGGGCCTACCCAGAATATTTTTAGTAACCAAGAAGAAACCATCATGGTCCCATGAAAATTTGCAGGATGCAACATTGATGAGCCATATAATGAAGAGAAGATAGCTCCAAAGATTATATAGACTCAGAGGGAGTCAAGCTTCAGAAGGAGCATGGAGACTCAGAGACTTTCAGATTTGGATGGAAGAGAGAGACATATTCTAGAACTGATAAACAGATGCCATGGGTCGAGAAGGATAGATTGAAGCTTTAGAGGCTTTGATGAGATATGAGATCTCATGGGAAGATTCCCTTGCTTCACTGGAATTTGATACAATGACCGAGGAGGAAGCCAATTAGAAGGATAGATATACATATATTTTCCTTGGTTCTGAGATCATAAGGGAATTAAATGGTGATTTCCAAGTTGATCTACAAGATCAAGCATGTTGCAGATAAATATCCAGAGATGTATAAAACCTTATTTGTGTCCAGAGGATTCTCCCAACAAGAGGGAGAAGACTATGATGAGACACTTGCTCCAGTATATTGCTACTGATGAACAAGTAGCAAATATATTGACCAAGCCTCTGTAAGGGACAAGCTTGGAATGGTCCAAATGTTTTTTCTCCAATAGTGAGAAGTGATGTGTTCCCCACTAGAGGGAAGTGATGAGATCCTGAGTAGTGGGAGCTACTCCAACATAGGTTGGTATTCTACTCCGATGTAGGCTAGTATATTACCCCATCGCGGGTTGTTATGCAACTCCAACGAAGGTTGGTATGCTACTCCAATGAAAGTGCATAACTTTCTATGACATATAGATCCATGATTGACAACATGACAATGATCGAGGTGTGTATAAGCACAAAAAAAATGATGATGATCATGCCAAGAGGAATACCTTCCTCGTTAAGAGGGAGTGTTAAATTTTTGAGTCAGATTCTATGTGAGCTGACGAGTTACTAGTTTTGTATGAACTAGATGCCGACCTGTAGTGTCAGAAATGATTCCTAGTTAGAGTGTCGATCAATAGCATCAAAGGTTACTAGCTGGAGGGCCAACCAGAAGTGTTGGAGGTGTTTTCCAACTAGATGGATAATGTGTGGATATGATGGTGATACTTGTTACATGATCTATTTGATCATATGATAGCCTATGTGGATATGGTGATGCTACCTATAGACTAGTCTGCAAGACCATGTGAGTCTTACCCATGCCATGTGAGATGGATGGATGTGTTTGAGACCACTACATGAAGAATAGAATATTTAAGAAGCAAGTGAACCTCCACGTGTAACCTATGAATTAGAATAGAATATTTTAGAAGCAAGTGAACCATTAAACAGATGTGTGGAAACTGTAGAATACAAGTCGACCTAGTTGAATAAATAATATTAGAATATTATCTTCCACAAATACAAGTCATCTCCACAAGAAAAAGATAAACAAAAAATATAATTACCAAAAAGTCAGTTCATCCCAACCAGGAAAGTCACTAGATAGATTAATATAAATAGAGGATGTTTTAGCTCATTTGTACACCCAGCTAGTGCGCAAGTCTTATGGAGAGATGCATTTGCATCTACAACTGCCGCTGCAAGGAGGAATAAGAGTGCATGGTCATCTCTTGGTCTTGGTCTCTCTCTTGGTGATTTTCTTGGTGATATTCTTTGTGATATTCTTGGTGATATCCTTGCTAAGTATGGTGCAAGTTTGAGAGAGAGAGTAGTGTATCTGCAACTACTGCAGCTGTGTATGGTACTTGTTCTGTGGATATGGAAATTCTATCTCTCTTGTGTTCTACCCTTGGAGAAGGAGCACTCTACTTGTCTTGAGATTTTGTTACAGTTAGCAACTAGGGTTTATCTATTGGTTCTGGAGTAGGCTTGTCGGAATTATTCTAAGTAAAGGTTAGTGTGCTTGGGGGTGGCATATATGAATGCCTATGGTTGGGTAACAATGAGGTGACATTGTCTATGGTTAAAAAATCATACCAAAATTTCAACAGGATCTAGTCTCAAAAAGAATATATTGGCATTAGTACACAACTCACCTTTAACAGACAATCATGGCTTCTTCAAGACATACAGGTAGGTCAGGGAGAGATTCTCTTGGAAGTGTCTCAAGAAGGATGTGATGAGACATATCATTGAGTGTGTGACTTGTTAGTAGAACAAGTCAAAGGGACACTCCTAGTAGGGTTGCTTCATCCACTCCCTATTATGGAGAAAAAATGGAAAAGTATATCCATGGACTTTGTTACAAGCCTACCTAAGGCTCAGGGTAAGGATTGCATATTTGTAGTGGTCGATAGATTGACCAAATTTGCACACTTTTTTGTGATTCCTACATACTACATCAAAATGCAGGTGGTAGAGTTGTTCTTAAGAGAGATCTTCAGACTTCACGAGTTGCCACAAAGTATAGTCAGTGATAGAGACACTCGGTTCATCAACACATTTTGGCAGGATTTATTTAGATTGGTTGGCACAGAGTTAACATCCAACACCAATTACCACCCCTAGATTGATGGGCAGATTGAGATAGTCAACATGTGGATAGAGGGCTACTTGAGGAACTATGTGAGCGGACAACAAAAAGCATGGGCAAGGTGGTTACATATTGGAGAGCATTGTTACAACAATACTTTCCACATGTACATAGGTATGACCCCATTCAAAGCATTGTATGGATATAATGCTCCCACTTTGATTGATTTGGTTTTTGGAGATAGAAGGGCTCCCAAGGCCAAAGAATGGATAATAGAGAGTTATGATATTATCAAGGTATTAAAGGAGAATCTACATGTGGCACATAATCGACAGAAGGTGAATGCAGACATACATAGGATAGAGCATAGATTTTAGGTTGGGGATCTAGTATTCCTAAGGATACAACCATATAGGAAGTCATCTTTGAATAAGAGCGGGGCATATCATCTTAAACTTAGATTATATGGACCATACAGGGTCATACGCAGGGTAGGTGAAGTGTCCTACGAGTTTGAACTACCAGAGGGGAGCTAGATTCACAACGTGTTCCACATTTCTTTCCTCAAGAAAGTGGTGGGACAGTTCATTAGCACTTCTGAGGAGCTACCGCCTTTGGATGAGGAGGGACAATTAGATTTGGTTCTAGAGGAGATATTGGAGTTCAGAGAGAAGAAATTGAGGAGTCAGTTCATCAGAGAGTGTTTGGTCATATGGAGGGGACTTCCAATAGAGGATGCTACTTGGGAGAGTGATCAGACTTTGCAACACCCTGGATTGATGTTGCTTCAAGACAAGCAATCTTGGGAAGGGAGGACTGTAATGTCCCTTTCCAAGTGAGGACTTCAAAGAGGAGGGATTAGTAGTCTAAACATCCCATTTAGACTATAGCCAAGAATAAATATGGGAAAATGTTCATTTGATTTCATTTCACTAGGGAAATGTTATAATTTGAAAGTGGCATTAAGTGACTAAGTGGGAAAAGGTAATTAAGTGCTTAAGTGAATATTAAATCAGAAAACTTAGGAAAAGTGCTTAAGTGAAAATTCAACGAGGAATTAGGGTTTCAATGGATATAAGAAGAGGAAAAGCGACCTAATGGGTCATTATTGATGATTTAAGAATTGAAACTAGAGCTCTGAGGAGAAACCTAGATTTAGGTGAATTTGAGGATACTTGTGGATTCCAAGAGGAAGACACCAAGGGATTGGATTCAGTGTTGAGAGACACACCCTAACCAGTCAGGGAGACCACACATGTTTTCCATTGCTTTCATTAGAGATGTACAGTCAGATTAAGCGGGGAGCTCAAATATCCAGCTCCAGCAGTGAGATCCCATCGTGAGTTCTAGAGGAGACATCAAAGGTATAGTGGGTCGCTCTTCCCGATGAGGCCTAGCAAACCTAAATCCTCAGAACCCATTTGATATCAAGGGAAGGTGCTTCATTTGACCCATCCAACACATTTTTTCGATCCTTCTAGCCATCAGAGAATCACATTCAATCAATGGAGTTGCAACGTGTTTGACAGTCAAAGGAGAGATCACATATTCTCATATCTACTCATCTAGAGGGATAGCGAGCCAAATTATTTCTAACCCATTGGAGAGGGAGGTAGGGCGATCCATTCGAGACAGGTTCCATCAAATTTTGACAGTGGAATCTACTTGGGCGAATATTTCAGTGTTAACCACTGTGAGGGCATTCCCAACAGTTGGAAATATTGCTTTCGACAATGACAGAGAGATCCAGGAGCCTAGCAACAACATATTCATCCAGGGAAAGTCTTCTAGGGAAGAAGGCTACTTCATTGGGACAGATCTCATCAGATTCATAAGAGTCTTGCTAGTGCATGCATCAAATTCATATTCTAACAACAAATCCAGCGCTGCATGCAGCAGTAAACCTATGCATGTCACAGATCGGGCTTACATGCCAATGATCTAGTGACACATGTTAGTTCTAGGTATTGTTCCATGATTTTACTAGTATTCCAATATAGATCTAGTCATTTGAAGGTCTAATTAAGGATTGGTTTGGTTATTTTTACATGCAAGCAGTTTGTGTGTGAAGTTTTGTACATGCATGTCATTATTGTAATTGCTTGAGTATTCAATATATCTTAAACAAGTTGTTCCACCTGAAATCACATGCAAAATCACCACACATGTTAAATTCAAGTTATCAAACGCAATCATAAACCTAAATAACCCATTCAACCACCAAAAGAGTATCATATATGTGACACACAAGGTCAGTAGAGAGTTAATATCTAGATCTGCGGATTTGGGATATTACACAATACATATGCAAATTGTTAGGATATTTAGACACTTAGGAGTTAGTTAAGACTAATTTGGTCTAAAGTGTCTTTAGGTAAAAGTGTGTTTCTTTAGTATGCATTAGTATGCATTTGTAGCTATGTAATTCGACGGTCATGATATTTTCTAGACATAGACTGATCCAATGACTCATATTCTCCATGATTTTAACAACTACATTGATTCATGGCTTAACACCTGATTAGTCCATGATATCTATTTAAAAAGCATGGAGGGTCATTTGCTAATGATTGATTTTGAGAAACTCTCTTGTAAAATATTTTTCTTTTGCATTAATAAATTGACTCAAATGACCATGTTGGATGGGGCCATGGATGTTTCCCCACGTTGGGGTTTTAGCATGTAAAAACATTGGTGTGTTGATCTTTGATCTGGTTGTGTGACTGGTTATTGAAGGTGTTCGTCCTCTGTTGGAATACCTTGTGTTGTCGAACATGGTATCAAAGCTCATTTGAAGGCCCGCTCTCGCTGTAAATTGAGATCTTGAAGTCGCGTTGTTGCATATCTAGTTTCTTCTATTTTCGTACATTTTTTGGTCGAGAGGATTGTTCCATTATGTTCAAAGAGATTCTTTTAGTTAGAAATGATTTTTGTTTCACTCGAAAAGGTTTTCATTTTCCCAAGATATGGTCAACTATTTCAGTCAGATCCAGAAGTATAAAGTCCGATTACGCCCTTTTTAATTTTTTTTTATAGAGATAGTATTTCAGTTTTATGTTTTTGCTTCCGGGTTGCTACTCTTTCTGGTCTACGTATTCTCTTTGCCTTGCTCTTTGTGCGATATCGACAAACAATAAATAGATCGGAAAGTGTTTTCTTGTCTACGTATTCTCTTTGTCATGCGCTCTATGTGATCTCAACAAATCAAAAATAGAGAGAAAACTTGCATTTTCTAGGTAAGCTAACTGAGATCTAACCCCATTGTCGGTGTCGAGACATGATTTTTTTCTTTTTGTGTGAACACATGAAAATAAGTTTTTTGGTAAGAACGCACCTTGAGGTGGAGCTACAACAACAACAAGAACAACTCCATCCTCCTCCTTTACAATTATAATGTTTGTACTAACCCACTTGGTTGAAAGTCGCTTTATGTAATAAGTGGTCTTGAGTTCAATTGTATTTCTTAAGTTACTTTTTGAAAAAATTCATGCATTCATTTTAAAGTGTATTTCAATTAAATTATAAAAGTGAAACACTATAAGTAGATTTAATAATCCTTTTTAATCACCTTTTTCATACAACTTTAATTTTAAAAGTAATGTCATTATAAAAGTGATTCTCAGTTATTCTATAAAAGTGGATCACTTTATGAATAACTTATTTGTAAAAGTGAGGATATAAGAAAGTTAGTGAAGGAAATGCATCACCACATGGACCAACCTCTACTTTCCATGTGGCTCTTTGGTTACCATTTATGCCTTTTTTCAAAAGGGAAAAAATTCCACATCCAAAGTCCCACTACTACATATGGGTAGATTTTTCCACAAAACTTTTCCACGTTTCTTACATTCGTCGAAAAATATGCAGTAAGTTAAGCATTTTTTTCATTTTTTTATTAAATTGGCTGCGATTATCGTCGCTATTGCCACGAAAGTTCGTCACTATAGCGACGACTATTGACTATCTTAACTATTATATTTGATCGATGTACATTAAATTCAACATTATGTTACATTATACATCTCCTCCATATTGAACTGTAAAAGGTGTCTCTATGATAAAAATAAGTTTAAATACATGTATATTTATACTTATAGCTCGAATGGATAATTAGTATTTTCTAGGTTGTTAATGGGACCTTGCTAGATCGATGAATGGGCATTTTTATTGTCTCCACTAGGATGCAATTACCCTGAGTGTATCATTTTCCCCTTTTGGACTAGCACACCTCTAAGGGGAATGTTTGAATAAGGAATTGCATAATGGTTGTTAAGTCACAAAAAATTTATACCCCATTAAGTGTGACATGGTCTTCCACCTCTTGATAGGTGATAGATTCAAAATTAGGTGGGATGATTTATGGCATGAAAATATGAAAAGGAGAAGCTAATCGTGAATATACATGGTTTCCATATCATGTCAATATAAATTTCTCCATTTATGAGATGCGAGTGAGAGCCGATCAAACCAGTCCATCAAGAGTTGATCAAGCACGAGGAGTCAGCTAGGGCACACACGTTGCGAGGAGACTAGGGAACGTACGCTGCAAGAAGAAAAAGATAGCATGCACTCTGGGAGGAGACAAAGAGGGCACACACACTGCGAGGAGACTAGGGAACAGACGCTGCAAGGAGACACAAGAAGGAAGGAGATAGAGAAGGAAGGGAATTGGGATAGAGATCTCATGGGAAAGGTTACAAAGGAGAGAGAGAGCTCGTAGAGGGCACTTTCCAGAAGAGAGATCTTGAGGGTAGGGTTAGGAAGGAGACACAACTCATGGAGGGCACCGAGAGAGAGAGCTTGAGGGCAAGGAGACACAATACAATGGTAAGTTGTTGAATTTCCAATATTTGCATATAAAAATCCCTAAAAATGCCGACATGTAATTTTAGGGAATAAAAATGCTAGTGTCTCCATATGTGCACAAAAATCCCCTCATGGGGTTCCTATAAAATTTGATTCTCTAACTGATATTTTCAACTAAATTTATGTATTATGGATCCTATAACAAAAATGCATGATATATTGGCAATGTGTCTTTTCCTTTGAATTGTCACTTGGGTTATATATTATGTTAAACGTTAAACCATGTGTTATGAACATTGCAGTAGGTTATCTTGTAGAGATCTACCAATGAATTGAACCATTCAACTAGCTTAGGCTTAGTTTCCCTCTACATTTCTAGATACCCGAGAGTGGCCATCATACAAACACATATTCTCAAAGAAAACCCAAATATAAAATGTCAAGCACCATAATTGGTAGATCATTGTTTGCATATTTCATTTTTACAAGCTATTGTTGTGCGTAGTGGAGAGTGGGTGAGAAGATATTTCTCGACCCTCACTTTAAATGTAACGTCCACTTTATGCAACAAAAAAAACAATATCTTGAGTTTTCAAATATAAGAACACTAGATGATTCTATAGAAAATAAACATGATAAAATTATGTTTGAAGTCCTTCCTCGTCCTCCACAACTAGCTGAACACCTCTCCCAAGTCCAAGTCCCATTAGCCAACATGTTCCTCTCCTTGAAAATATTCTCAGAAGAGATAGAAGGAAAACATGTCTAAAGAGCCCATACCTCATTAAATAGTGGTTGTAAAGTAAAATTCCTTAAAAGAAATTCTTCATCATCCATTTTATTACTAGTAGAGAGTCTCCAGAGACCTGTAAGTGGGCTAATCCATGTTCCAAATACAAAGTTAATACAAGTTTTAAAGAGATGAGTTATGAGAAGTTATTAGAACCATTTCCCATTCCAAATTTAAAATTTATACAATAAGAGTTTGATAGGTGAATTACCCCTCATGTTCCTCCCCCTCCATCAAAGAAAGCTCAAGGCATACTCTTGCCAATATGTTTTTCCACTATTTATCTTGGGATCTCAATTGAGTGAAGGAGATGATGATATTTAAACCTTTAATGGCATATTGAAAAGGAAGAGTATCCCTATCCTAATAAATATTTTCATTCCTATCCAACCATATTCCCCAAGTTATAATTAAAGGGAGATATCTTGAGTTATTTGTGGCACCATTTTCGCACCAATTCTTGAGGCCCTCCTTAATGGAATCCCCTGACCAAAAATTTCCCAAACCCGTGATACCCTCAACTTCTAGCCAAACTTATTTAGCAAAGGATCAATACATAATTAAATGGTAATTTGTTTCCTCAGTTTCCTTGCATAAGCCACACCATCCAAGACCAAATGTGTTCCTTTTCTTGAGGATATCCCAAGGGAGTACTTTATTTTTACAGGGGAAATCAACAACTAGTCGGGCACATACTCATGTGACATGTGGTCGTGTTATCCGATTACTAACACTATAACCCCAGACATGCATACTTGGCCCCTCACGCGACACACAAGGCTAGTCGAGGGTTTCGAACTAGTGACTTCACATAACAATGTTCCTTAACGATACACTCCATCACCAATTGTTCTATACCCCGGGGGATCGTAGGCAAGTACTTTATTATTTATTAAATGCCACATAAAAAATTATGACTTAGATAGGAATTTCAACCGCCATACCTTTTTCCACCACCATTGTGAAGGAGATTCATTCCCTCATGCAACCAAGGCCCTATAGCCTTCTCTAGGAGAATAATCCCTTATTGGATTCAAAGACTAGACCAATGTATCTTCCTTGTCCTTGATCCTTACAAAACTTGATTTGAGACTGCCAACATATCTATCCCAAGTATCAACATCTTCGTCCCATAAACTATGTCCCTCCGGGTAAGCCAACCTTGGTGACAAATAATGTTTTTATTCATGTTAGCTCTCTAGGACAAATTATAAAAGCCTCGAGACCCTAAAAACATTATGATATGATGTGGAAGCATGTAATTTTCACCACTACATATCCATGGGTCCATCCCTACTCGTAGCTTTTTTCTTCTACCAACACATCATACAAGCTAGTTTCCAACCGAGGGGAAGGCTAAAATCATTGCTTTCTAGATGACAGATACATTGATTAAATTCTTGAAAGAATTCCTTATCCAACCCTCCATTAAATATGGAGATTTTTTTTTTTCTCTTACTACCTGTTAGAATTAGGGAAAAATAGAAACAATAATGCCTTTTTAATTTTTTGTTCACTAGATCAACATATATGAGAAAAGAAATAGACATATCTAAAATAAATTCTAAGTATAAACAAAATTTATGAGTGAAAAGACAAACCTCAAGATTACCTCTTGATCTATGAAAGATGTACCTGTCACATGTGTGAATGTAAATCTTTAAAATGTGCTCACAAATTTTTTAGGTTCATGGATCAAGCCTCTAGGGTTTGATCTATGTCATATGGACTTAGGGACAATTTTTCCAAGCTATAGACCATCACAAGACAACTACAGAAAGTACCCCACAAGAAGGGACAACAAGGTATTGACCATAGCTAAGAAAATAATAACATGTACCCCACAAGAAGGGACAACAAAAACACCACAAAAGGGACAACAAGATCTCCACAAGAAGGGACAACAAGATATCCACAAAAAGGGACTACAAGATCTTCAAAAGAAGGGACAACAAGATCTCCACAAAAGGGGACAACAAGATCTCCACAAAAGGGACAACAAGATATTCACAAAAAGGGACAGCAAGATCTCCACAAAAGGGACAAAAAGATCTTCAAAAGAAGGGACAACAATATCTCCACAAAAAGGGGATAGCAAGATCTCCACAAAAGGGACATCAAGATCTTCAAAAGAAGGTACAACAATATCTCCACAAAAAGGGACAACAAGATCTTCAAAAAAAAAGGGACAACAAGATATCCAAAAAAAGGGACAACCAGATCTTCAAAAGAAGGGACAACAAGATCTCCACAAAATGGGACATCAAGATATCCACAAAAGAGACAACAAGATCTTCAAAAAAAGGGACAACAATATCTCCACAAAAGGGACAACAAGATCTTCAAAAGAAGGGACAACAAGATCTCCACAAAAAGGGGACAACAAGATCTCCACAAAAGGGACAACAATATCTTCAAAAGAAGGGACAACAAGATCTCCACAAAAGGGACAACGATATCTTCAAAAAAAAGGGACAACAAGATCTCCACAAAAAGGGACAACAATATATTCAAAAGAAGGGACAACAAGATCTCCACAAAAGGGGACATCAAGATCTCCACAAAAGGGACAACAATATCTTCACAAAAAGGGACAACAAGATCTCCACAAAAGGGACAACAAGATCTTCAAAATAAGGGACATCAAGATATCCCAAAAAAGGGGACAATAAGATCTTCACAAAAGGGACAACAAGATCTTCAAAAGAAGGGACAACAAGATCTCCACAAAAAGGGATAGTAAGATCTTCAAAAAAAAAGGGACAACAAGATCTCCATAAAAAGGGGCAACAAGATATTCAAAATAAGGGACAGCAAGATCTCCACAAAAGGGGACAAAAAGATCTCCACAAAAGGGACAACAAGATCTTCACAAAAAGGGACAGCAAGATCTCCACAAAAGGGACAACAAGATATTCAAAAGAAGGGACAACAAGATCTCCACAAAAAGGGGACATCAAGATCTCCACAAAAGGGACAGTAAGATCTTCAAAAGAAGGGACAACAAGATCTCCACAAAAAGGGACAACAAGATCTTAAAAAAAAAGGGGACATCAAGATCTCCACAAAAAGGGACAGCAAGATCTTCAAAAATTGAGACATATAATTCTCCATATCAAACAACAAAACCCTCTATAACAACAGTCCATAGCAAACCCTCCATAACTACAATCCATAGCAAACCCTCCATAACTACAGTCCATAGCAAACCCTCCATAACTGAAAAGAAGGTAGTCATAAATAAACACCCCAACATAGGGGACAACAAGAGGAGAACACCCACTGGATCACTAGCAATAAGATAAACATCCATAGGAGCTTGAACACAGGTAACAACAGTTAATAGAAGAGGCTGGGACACCTATTCCTTTTGATTTGTGGCCCTCAAAAACTATTATGGCAGCCAAGAAGAGAGGCCGCGACACCTTCCCTCGGGTCCATGGCTCTCTTAAGAAAATTTCCATCTAATGGAGAGGATAAGCAACAGGTTAGGTAGTCCGGCCCTCATCTCCAACAAACAAGAATTTCTAGAAGTAGCTCCCAACCAAACGGTGTCTAAGAAAAATACTTCAGATTTGAGAAGATAGTCCAAAGAGGAGACCGCACCATCACCAAGGGAAAACAACTGAGATAGCCACAACAAATAGGAGAGAGAGGGGTGAGTGAGTGTAATAGAATTCTAGGGGGTAGGGTCTTATTTATAGTTAGGGAGAGGGGTTAGGGAAATTAAAAATTATAATTAAATATTGACATTTAATTAATATAAATATTAATTAAATATTGACATTTAATTAATATAAATATTAATTAAATTGTCAATTAATATTAATATTAATTATAAAAACCCTAAACACATATAAAACCCTAATCACATAACATAAAACCCTAATCACATGAAGTAAAACCCCAATCACATAAAACAAGAGGGAAATCAAAACAACAAGGGGTTACCTTTTAAGACAAAGTTAAGGGGGGTCCATAATGGCAAAACATGTCCACATGAGTCTCATAATGACCTATAAACTTTATCATTGTTGCATAAGAGGGTACATCAACAATGTGGTCATGTAAATCTTCATAGGCACTCCTAGGTCTCATGGACCATCCCGGGAGAGTGGAAGAGGATCACACATCAACACATCTTGGTATTACACCAAGATCTACATGGTCAAAGACCAGGTTGCCCCAAAACACATATGGGGGCCCTAGAACACATCTAGGGTCTTATCCACCAAGGTACAAGACCAAGGATCAACCCATGCATTAAGAAAGGGTTCCTTGGAACACATCCAGGGGCCCTAGACACATCTAGGGACTTATATCAACCACTAAGGAACACATCCAAGGATCAATCCAAGCACTGAGCAAGGATTCCCCGGGACACATCCAGGGGCCCTAGAACACATCTAGGGTCTTACTGCTTGGTTCTAGACCAAAAATCCCAATAATATATAGGGGTACATCACAAGGGTCTTTTGCCATGGATATCATTGCTTGGTCTCATACCAAGAAACCCCAGGAGTGTGTTGGAGGCCCTAGTCCACAACTAGGGTCTTTTCCATCCTTCGGAGAATGGCTCTTGTAGCTACATTAATTTCAACACTACATGAGCCCATAAATCCTAGAGGTACAAATGGATATAGTAAGAAGAGTGAAGACCCTCAAGTTATAAAGAAGTCGATTTCATAAAATCTACCTTATTATAACAATCCAATTAGGGAAGTATTGAACAATGTGTCAAGAATTAGGAAAGCCTTGTTGAACTCTTAAAGTTCTTCAAGAGCATGTTTTGACATATCCATTGTCTGAAAGAAAATAAGAAGTAAATGAAGGTATAACACAAGTTCTGATAAGGCTAAGTATGGAATTGATTTTGGATTCAAGAATGGCCTAGATTGTAAGATTTGTCATTCAACCTTACTGAGAAGAGGAAGTTCAATGATTGGGTGCCTTTGAGGGTCACCGAGAACCTTTTTCATCTTAAATTCTTCCATGGTTTTCACAAATCTTACAATCTAGGCCATTCTATAAAAGAGAAGACTCACACCCCAAAGCATACCAAGATAACAATAATGAGATGCCAAGTATGATATGAATCAAATAAACAAGGATCCCAATAAGTTTCTTACATACAATAGAATCAAGTATATTCTCCAAGCAAAACATGGATTCCCTGAATATTTGCTCGCTAACTTATCTTCTCATTTTTTCAAGTGTTGGTACCACAAACTTATATTCGCACGATAACTTATCTTCTTGTTTTAACGAGTGTGGGTACCACCAAATAGGTATCTTTTGGATCTATATTCCTCGAGTGATGATCAAGATATACTTAGAGAGGTTGAAAGTGAGACGTGTTGTACTAGATCTATCGATTCTAGATCAACTAGATCTGAAAAGGTAAGGAAAAGATTTCGTATACGCATGGAAATTTTTATTGCCAACAGAGGGTCATGTAATTATGATGCTGAGATAATAGGTGACGTTGAGTTTCCCTTGAGGTATAGACATCTAGTGCAATGATGGGTACCTAAGGAGCTACCTGAAGTGGACACAAATTTCTTCATTAGTGGGAGGATGTATCACATTGATCCTTTGTCCTTACATGGATTGGAGTTATTTTCCATGGATGGCATAAAGGTTGGCTATGGCACTGTAACTGAATTGATGGAGTATGTCAAAACATTATACAAATACAATCACTGGTTGATGTTGGTCCAATATACGTGAAGTATGCGGAGATACAAAGTTGCCGCAAATTATATACAACTAGTAGATAACAATCAAAATAAAGGGGAGACTATGTATATTGATGGAAGGCCAAAATATTTTGGAAACATTGCGGTCTTTATAAATAGTAGACGACTATTGGCAACAACTAAGCAACTGAATTGCATATTTGAGGGATGCGAAGGAAATCATATATTTGTATGTGCAACAAAAACAATAGTTCCAGGTGAAGATTTGTTGATCGATTACAACTTAAATCGAATAGATGGAGGGGGTGCGACTATGGGGGTAAATATCTTACATACCATTCAACTCAACCTTTGATCAATCATTGTTATAATTTATTGTTGTGATATTTCAATTTTTTACTACATATATTTCATTTTTCATTATTTATTTTCTAATATTACTGTAATATTTCATTTTTTTAATGTTACAATTACTTTCATAACTTTTGTTGATTAATTTATTGTGTCAACATCTGTCCAGGGTGACCGTGAAAAATCACACACTACATTTGTCCAAGTTGACCATGGAAAGGCACTCGTTGTGCCTCAGCAGGTAAATGTTAAATATAGTAACAACTTATGACTACAACAACTAAATTTCTGAAATTTCATTATTTATTTTCTAATATTACTGTAATATTTCATTTTTTTAATGTTACAAGTGAATTTTATAACTTTTATTGATTGATTTATTGTGTCAACATATGTCCAGGGTGACCGTGGAAAGGCACCCGCTGTGCCTCAACAGGTAAATGTTAAATATAGTAACAACTTATGACTACAATAACTAAATTTCTCAAATGTTAAAGTTCATCTCATTAATTTTATTCATTAATGTATTGTGGCATGGTCATCGTGGGAAGTCACCCACTCGTAGTATATTAGATCAGGGTGACCATGGGAATTCATTGACCGCACAACAACATCAGGTAACTGTTAGTGCTTAATAATAACTAAATTTGATTACAATATCTATTTTTTTTATGTTAAAATTATTTTAATTTCATTTATTGTTTGATGTTTTTAGTCCAGTACAGTCAATTTGGACGATAAGGATCTTGAGGAAAAAATATTTTATTCCACTGACCTAATAGAAACTGTCGCGAAGGCATTGAAGAAGGAAAACATAGAATATATAGCTTTGTTTCGCAAAAGACCCCTAACATAGGAGGATAGGACAAGAATTGTAGAGCTACAAAATCTAATAACTAATTTTGGGGTAAGTGGCATCTTCACATATTTTTATCATCTATGACAATTTCATATCTATTTTTTTGTTTTGTATTTTCTATATGATATGATAACGTAAATTTTCCGTTTGCAAGATTTTTTAAACCCCGTGCCCCGGGAACCTGCTGAGCCTCCCACTGTTATAGTTAGCAGTGATGGTCCAATGCAACAAAAAAGTCGACAAAGAAAAGTACAAATGAGGCTTTTTTATCCTCCTGAGGTTTCCCTTGAATCCATTGATGAGCACATTGATGTTGACCGACATGACACGCTGGAGCATGATGAGACGGAGCCTGAGACTCCATATGACTCCGGAGATGAACGTACTGTAGATGGCGAGGAAGCTATTCATGGAGGAACACGAATTAAAATCACTGGATCACTAGATCTCACCTTTCTGGTGGATGACGCGTGTGTTTCCATCAAGATTCAGAAGATTGTAGGTATTTGTTAATTAATTGATTCATTTTTATCATGAAATTGAAATGGACATTTGTTGAGATTATTATAAATTAATGGATAACACGTTTCTGCAGGAAACAATGTTTTCTATAGAAACTTGAATGACAAAGAATTAGAGTTGTTTGGCCCCACCATTCACACAGAGTGGAATACCCAATATAGCAAAAAGAAAGATGAATTGATAGGCCACATGGTAAACTTGTTCGACAATACGTTCAACAAGAAAGTGGTTACAAAGTTAGTTGATGAGAATTCAAAATATACCAGGGCCCAATATAGGGAGAAATTGCAATTAGACCTCAAGCATGAGCGCCCTCCCATGGTTTCGGAGAAAGAGTGGAAGGCCCTGATAGATGATGCAAAGGAGAACTTGTTTGAAAAACAAGGAAGACATCCATGTCCTGGTAAAGCAAGGTACAACACATGTCATCTTCTTAGTGAAATATGCTCACTTATGTTTTTCTTTCTTGTTTTAAGTAACAATTTTGATATCTAATTTTTTTCAAAAATTTCATATATAGGCTACCTAACACCTCCAAAAAAACCAAGGCTAGAATGGAAAATCACGGGAAACATAAACTAGGTCAGGGTGGCTATGGAAAACTAAAATCCTGAATCGTAAGAATTAAATGATGAACTGTGGTGAATATTTATTTAACAGTAGCAAACAAATATCTCTTTTTGTTATTAGTAATTTTAATGGTGTTATGCATTGCAGTTAAATATGTTCCAAACTGCTGCCACTGAGGAGGACCTAAAACTTGGTTACAAGCACGGTTTTAAAAGTGTGATTGAATATAGCAGAAGCTTGGGGAAGACTCCAATCTCCCCAGCCACGCAAATGCAGGTAAATAAAATGAATAAGGAAACCACAGTAGCATGCTTGCAAAGTTTTTTCATATTTTATTATATCACCCTTTGAAGGATCAAATCTTGTCACTGAGAGGGGGGGGTGAATCAGTGACACAAAAAGTATATCAATTTTTCATTTATTAATGCACACAAAAATTTTAACACAATATTTTATCGTGGAACCCAATTGGGAAAACCACAAACTCTTTTCTATTAACTGCAAAATTTGTTTTACATGTTACATAGAAGGAAGATGTACTTCCTTTTCGATCAACACCAACTGATCAGGATGCACCCACACCCTGTTTCACCAGCACCAACTGGTAGGAGGCTACGACCCCCTGTTTAGTCAGCTACAACCGACAAGGAAACATGAACTCCCTCTGCAGGCACCAACCTTCTCTTGCACCACCCAACCACCCTTAATACATAAGTATCTTCAACTTTTCTTCCTGGAATCTGCTTCAGCTTTTGATCTTTTGATTTGGACTACAGAGACACTTTTCTTCTCATCACTCTTCCAGGATTATATATTCTTCAAACGGTGTGAGTGTGACACAACTGTGTCCCTTCATTTTGACCATCGCACCTCTTCGATTAATTAATCTTAATTATTGTTTATTTATTTTACCGTGAAGGTTTTTCATAAATTGATCACAGTCATGGATCAATTTAATCCTTTAATCTCGATCCTGAATCTCTGTTATTTTCACAGAGACCAAATTCTACGAAGGCGCTTCCTTCAAATCATTTCATATGACCGAGCGTTTACAGAACCACGGGCTTACCAACTATAGCGACATATAACAATTTCCTTTCAAAACTCTTATATCATATGACCATCGACGGTAACCAGATGCTAAGCCTAAACGAGTGCTTGAGCGATTTATCAAATCAACGGTCATGATTCACTCTTCTGATGAGATGGACGACTGACGAAACTTCACACTTCGGGTTTTCAACATTTCAAAACTTCCGAGTCAGATTTTTTGAACAGATTGGACGGTTGACGTTTATTTCGCTGAGTCAGATCAATCGTCAGATTTGATTCTTTACAAGGCTTAATATGATGGACAAGACTTAATCAAGCATTGAAAATGGATGACCACCATTTACTTTGGGTCTTTAGACTTCAGAGATTTAAGATCTCAACAGGGTATTTCCTCCGGAGTGATCACCTATTGTGGTAAGTCATAATACGGTGGAGACCGCTTGCTATCGGTTAATTCTTCTGCTTACTCTATCCTTCCACTATAGTAGATCGACGGATGAGACTGCTCCCGAAGTGATCTTCAGATCGGATGTCTCGTGTCCACTTCGAGTCTTCGACATTCGGGACTTCGAGACTTTGGGCGAGTGCTGGTGGTAAAAATCCCGAAGAAGAACTCCCGGAGTGACATTACTTTCTTCACTTGATGACATTTCATGAGCCTAGTAGCTGCCACGCGTCACTC
Organism: Picea engelmannii; assembly: GCA_009831015.1. NCBI lineage: Eukaryota > Viridiplantae > Streptophyta > Pinopsida > Pinales > Pinaceae > Picea > Picea engelmannii. Next base: position 763,256 of record ML777563.1, on the reverse strand, counting down.
GGATTTGTGATTTGCACATACCTGAGATGTCGAATCAACTTGACACTTGTCATTGTCTGATTACGCCACATGTCCTTGTTGACGTAGTCTTGCTGACGTGGATCCTCATGTGGCACATGTTCATGCTGACGTGGTCTACCACACATCCTTGCTGACGTGGTCTGCTGACCAACAGTCCTTGTGTGTCCTACAAATCCAACAATCCTTATTCATTTCGGATTTCTGGGCTTCGCGTATTTCAGATCTCAAACTTTCCGGAGCGTAACCTTCTTGCTTCTTTATATCCAAAGTGAATTATGTTCATTGATCAAGTTCTTTAGATCAACGGTTCGATCTATTCTGTGATGCAACTCTTATAGCTTGATCCTGTCCTTCCACTTTAACATTATCCGACGGTCCTTATTTATTTCAGATTTCTGGGCTTCACGTATTTTAGATCTCAAACTTTCTGGAGCGTAACCTCCTTGCTTCTTTATACCCGAAGTCATTTGATCTAGATCATGGATCAATGACTCGATCTTTCTGTGATGCCGCTTTGCTAGCTTATCATGTCCTTCCACTTTAACACGATCCAACGGTTGACGGGAATCTAGTTTGATCCGACAGTTGACGGGAATTCACATAATCGAATTCTCAATCGTTTTTCTCACTTATCCTATCCTTCCACTCAAAAGTGATCCAAGGGTTGTGAATATTCTTGAAGCAGATCCATGATCAAGAATGATTGCGCAACCACAATTTGCAAGTGTTTTAACTCGTCACCCAACTCCGCAATAGGAAGATGTTCTCTATTGGAGAGTCAACCACAATCATTGATCTTCGAAGCTATAAGATCGGACAATCCTGACTAATTGTGGGATTGGAACAAGTGTGATGTTTAATTCTCCTTTCAAACTCCGCAATCTATCCGTGTCGTAGATTTGGCGATTACGCATCTGACGGTCACGATTTAATCTAATTTAAACTGGTCATTTGTTGAATCAACCGCAGTCATAGATATTTGAAGCTATGAGATCTGACGATCTCGACGGATTGTGGGATTGTAACCAGCGAGTAGTTTAATTCTTCTTCCGATCTCCACAATTTATCCCTACCGTAGATTTGGTGATTGCGCATCAACGGTCTTGATTTGTTCTGCATTTCATCACGCAATACCTGCTAAGTTTCAATGCGCCATCTCTTCTGAGCTTGATCTCTGCGTTTGCTAACCCTCTTGAGATTTTATCATAGGAACATTGTTGATCCTATCGTGATCAACAATAATCACGAATTTCGTGAACCTTAAGGTGATGTTCTTCTGTCGATTCTTTTTCTTCATGAGATTAACCTTCCTGCTCTGCTTACTATGACCGTTGACATCAATGACAACACATGATGACAATATGTCCAACAATCTCCCCCTTTGTCATTGAGGGAATCACACCAAATTTATACACAATATCCCCCTATGGTTATGCTTCTGTCCTCTGAATTTACTCTCCCCCTTTGGCATCAATGGAAAAGGGTTTCTTCTCCGATGATATGTCTGTATAAATATTTATTTGGCCATTGGTAACTCCTCCTACAATCACACTTTTCTTGTCATAACTGAATGAATCCTTTTGATGTTGATTGCTATCTCCCCCTGAATAGGTGCCAACTGATGCATTATTTTCTTAAGAGATTTTAGGTAGGAAGAAGGATTACTCCCAATTTTTGCCTGAGATATTCAAATACATCTTTGCTCAAGGGTTTTGTAAAAATATCTGCCACATGTTCTTGTGTTGGAACATATTCCAATTTAATGTTTTTATTTTCAGCCCGATCTCTTAGATAGTGGTACTTTATGGGAATGTGTTTGGATTTTGAGTGTTGGACAGGGTTCTTAGAGAGACTTATCACGCATGTATTATCACAGTGGATAGTAGTGGGTTCTTCAAATACTATTTTGATGTCTTATAGAGTTTGTTTCATCCATTCCACTTGTGTGTAACATTCTATTGCTGCAATATACTCATCTTCGGTGCTAGACAGAGAAATTGAGGACTATTTCTTGCTTATCCAAGCAACCATTGATTCTCCCAAAAAGAATGCTCCTCCACTTGTACTTTTTTTGTCATCTACACTTCTTGCCCAATCAACATATGAATAGGCTTTTAATATGAATGAATCCTTGCTAGGGTACCACAAACCAAGATCTATGGTTACTTTCAAATATCTAAAGATTCTTTTTACAACTTGAACATGGATCTCCTTTGGTGTTGCTTGGAATCTATCCACCATCCCAACAACTTGCTTGAAATCAGGTTTGGAAGATGTTACATAGAGCAAACTGCCAATCATTGATCTGTAGTGTTTTGGATCTACAACTTTGGACTCATCATCCTTGCTTAGTTTGCATCCAACTGTCATGGGTGTATTAACAGGTTTGCAATCCTCTAACTGGAATCTCTTAAGCATATCATTAACATATTTAGACTGATGGATAAAGACTCCTCTTTTGAACTGAATTATTTTTAATCCAATAAAGAAATTCAGTTCGCCAAGCAAAGACATTTCAATTCTTGTTGCATCATCCTAGCAAAGTCCTTACTCATTTTATCATCATCACTTACAAATGTGATATCATCAACATATATTTCCACAATAATCATGTTATTACCATCAATTTACAGTAAATATTGTTGTCTGTTGATCCCCTTTTTAGGCTCTGTTTTTGTAAGTAAGAATCTAGTCTCGCATACCATGCTCTAGGTGATTGTTTTAGCCCATAGAGTGCTTTCTTTAGTTTATAGACATAGTCTCCTTTGTTGGTTAATTGGAACCCTTCTGGTGTCTCAATATAGACTTCCTCTTCTAAATTTCCATTGAGAAATGCTGACTTGACATCCATTTGGTACACTTTAAATTTTATGTGGCTGGAGAAAGCTAGGAACATCCTAATTGCCTCTAATATGGCCACATGTGCAAATGTTTATTCATAGTCTACTGCTTCAACTTGAGCATACCCTTTACATACTAATCTGGCTTTGTTCCTAATTACTTGCCCATCTTCATTCATTTTATTTTTATATACCCATTTAGTTCCAATGACATTTTTATTTTTTGGTCTTGGAACTAGTTCCCAAGTTTGAATTTTTTCAATTTGGTCCAATTCTTCATTCATAGCTTTGATTCAATTCTCATATTTACATGCTTCTTTGATTGAGTTAGGCTCAACATGTGACAACAATGCTATTTTTGTTTGATACAATAGTTGTCCTCTTGTGTGCACTCCATCATTCATATCTCCAATAATCAGTTCTTCGGGATGATTCTTTTGAGTAATTCTTGAGGGTGTCTTTGTATCTCTTCTTGGGAATTCTTCTCTTATATCTCCATATTGACTATCTTCTTCGATTTCACTAGTATCCATATCATCTTCTTCCCTTTATTTTTCATTCTCTTCTACTTCTTCTAGTTGTGTGCCGAATGTCTCATCATCATCTTCATCTTCATTTTTAGGTATGGTTTCTTGATTTTTGATCCTTATCATTTTTAGGTTATCCACTTTGACATCTACACTCTCAACAATATTATGTGATATAATATTGTAGCATATGTATGCTTTCTTGTTTGAAGCATATCCAAGAAAAATACCTTCATCAGATTTGGCATCAAATATTCCAAGACTCTCATCTAGTCTTTTGATGTAGCATTTACTTCCAAAGACCTTGAAGTATTTTACTGATGGAGCTCTTCCAAACCATAGTTAATAAGGGGTCCTATCACTATTAACCATGAGATGACCTCTGTTCAATATGTATATTGTTGTGCTTACAACTTCCCTCCAATATCCATCTGACAATTTTGCTTCATTGAGCATAGTCCTGAACTGTTCTATTCTTTCTCTCAACAATCTCGTTTTGCCGAGGTGTTCTGGCAGCAAAGAATTGTCTTTTTATTCCATGGATTTCATAAAAGAGATCAAACTCTTTTGAGGTGAATTCACCACCATTGCCTAATCTAAGACATTTTATTTTTGTCTCCTTTTCATTTTCAACAAGGGTTTTAAAGGCTTTCAATTTGTTGAGTGCTTCTGATTTTTCTTTGAGAAAACATATCCAACCCATTCTAGTAAAGTCATCAATGAACAACATAAAATAAGACTCTCCTTGCAAACTCTTGGTCCTCATAGGTCCACATAGGTAAGTGTGAACAAGCTCTAAAGGTTTATAGGTTGTGTATTATTTTGCCTTGAACCTTATTCTAGTTTGATTCCCTAGTTGACAGTGTCTACACATAGCATTTGAGGGTTTTATGATCTTTGGAAAGTTTCTTACTGCACCTTGGTTGTTGAATTTTACAATATTTCCAAAGTTAATATACCCCAACCTTCTATGCCATAGTCAACTTTCATCTACTGAATTTATATGACACTCCTCATTCAATTTTGCATCTAGTATATATACATTTTCAGGAGTTCTAGGAGCAGTACCAACTAATTTTCCTGTGTCTTATCTCCTAATCTCACATTTCTGGGAATCAAAGATGCAGAAGTTCCCTTGAGCACAGGTTTGACTGACACTTAATAAACTAGGCTTCAGTTTTTCGACAAGTAGCAAATTTATGGCTTTGTCTTTTCCCAAGCTCATAGTGCCTTTTCCAAGTATGTTACTTGAAGCATTATCACCAAATGTAACTTTACATTTTTGTTTCTTTAAGTCTAAAAACTTGTCCTTGTTACATGTCATATGTTTTGAGCACTCACTGTCAACATACCATAGATCCTTTTATCTTGAGCTTTTAGGGAAATAAGACATTCCTTTTTTTATGTTTTTTCTCTCCAAAGTTTCTTTTGCTCTCTAATGCACTTTGATTGTTCCGAGACTTCCATTAATCTGCAATTAATGGCCTTATGTCCATGGTTATGACATCTAAAGCATTGTAAGTCTCCTTCTTGTAAAGGTGAAAAGGAGTTATAGTTTCTGCTTTTAACTCGATTTGTTACTTGTTTATCCTTACAGATATAGTTCTTAACCTTCAGATATTTCTTTCTATATGCTCTACAATTTATAGCTTTGTGTCCGAAATTAGAGCATGCAAAGCAATAACCAAGGAAAATGCGATGATACTTGTTTTGATAAAACTTCTTTGGTATTGTCTTGTCTTCCTTCCTGATGGGTGGAAGTAATCTTCTGGAGTTCTGATCATTACTTATCTTCTCTTCATTTTTCTTCTTGAATGTACCGAGGAGAGTATATGCATAAGATTTTGAGTTAACATGGCTTTCCTTTTGAGAATAGCCTATTCCATTTTTATTACCTGAATCCCTTTGTGTGGTAATAATCTTATCTAATATTTTAGAGATATTTTCGTATTTTGTTTGAATGATTTTTGCATCCAGTTCCTTTTTTAGATGAACTATTTCTGCCTCCATTCTTTCACAAGTTATTTGTTTTTCCTTAAGAGACTTTTCCAGACTTTCTTTGATTTTATTTTCTTCTAAGATTTGTATTTTCAGATTGCTCATGAGTTTTCCATCTCATTTTATTCTTGTTCATGTTTTTCCTTTTGTTCAACTACAAAACTTTTCAATTGTCTATATTTGGTTTTGTATTTTCTTAATTCATCCAAAGCACTGAGAAGTTCTTCCTCCATATTAACTTCTGCTTCATGTTCTAACTCCTTCTCGTGTTTAATTTTTTATATCTCATTAGATTCTTCAATACCTAAGAAAAGGACTTCATCATCATCAAATTCATCGTTGTCACTAGACTCTGACAAGCTGTTGTTTTCTTTTTTTGAGTAGAAATTATTTTTCCCTTTGTAAAACCTTTTCTTGTGGTTGGGTTTTTCCTTCTTCTTGTATTGTTTGGTTTTATTTTCTTAATCTTTAGGTTCCTCCTTGGGATAGGGGCACTTGGATGCAAAATGACCAACTTTTCCATAGTTAAAACATTTGAAAGGAAGATTGCCTTTGTACTTCCCTGATCCTTTCTGAAGTTTTCTAATGAAATTGGCTTCTTCCACATCAAATTCTTCATGATGGCAGGATTGAAGTTTTTACTTTTGATTTATCTTTGTCTTAGATGCTTTGAAAACTGTTTCATATTTTGTTGATTTATCATTCCCTGTTCTCATTTCATATGTTGTAAAACTTCCATGGAATTGATCAACTCTGAGTGTGTCTAGATCGGATCTATCTTCAATTGAAGAAATCTTTGCATCATATCTCATAGGTAATGATCTTAGTATTTTTTTCACAATGGGTTTATCTGTAATCTCTTCTCCTGCTGCTCTAATTGAGTTAACTACTTCATCTACCCTATGAAAGTACTCAACAATATTTTCTTCTTCTTTCAGTTTCAAAATTTCAAACTGAGCTCTATAGGTCTATAGTTTGGATTCTTTGACTTTGTCATCTCTTTCATATACAACCTCCAACTTGTCCCAGATTTCTTTGGCTGATTTGCAATGCATAACCTTAACACATATAGAATTAGTCAACCCTGCTAGAATTCCATTAACTACTCTTGAGTTGTCATTGCAGATTTTCTTTCCTGCAGTGTCTTTGGGTGGAGTAGTTGGTGTAGTGTAACCATCTACAATAGATTTCCAAATATCAAAACCAATAGCCAACAAGAAGTTTTTCATTCTTATTTTCCACAGGGCATAGCCTCCTCCATTGAATAATGGTGCTTTGTTGTTGGACATTCCTTCTTGTTGATCCATCTTCAGGATCTACCTTCAAGTTTTTTAGACTGTTCTGAAGGAACCCACTTTGATTCCAATTGAAGGATAAAATATTGTCACTGAGAGGGGGGGGGTGAATCAGTGACACAACAATTATATCAAATTTTCATTTATTAATGCACACATAATTTTTAACACAGTATTTTATCATGGAACCCAATTGGGAAAACCATAAACTCTTTTATATTAACTGCAAAATTTGTTTTACATGTTACATAGAAGGAATATGTACTTCATTTTCGATCAACACCAATTGATCAGGATTCACCCACACCCTGGTTCACCAGCACCAACTGGTAGGAGGCTACGACCCCCTATTTAGTCAGCTACAACTGACAAGGAAGCACTGACTCCCTCTGCAGGCACCAACCTGCCCTTGCACCACCCACCACCCTTAATACATAAGTATCTTCAACTTTTCTTCCTGGAATCTGCTTTAGCTTTTGATCTTCTGATATGGACTAAAAAGACACTTTTCTTCTCAACACTCTTCCTTGATTATATATTCTTCAAACGGTGTGAGTGTGACACAACTGTGTCTTTTCATTTTGACCATCGCACCTCTTCGATTAATTAATATTAATTATTGTTTATTTATTTTACCGTGAAGGTTTTTCATAAATTGATCACAATCACATATCAATTTAATCCTTTAAGCTTTATCCCGAATATCTGTTATTTTCACAGAGACCAAATTCTACGGAGGTGCTTCCTTAAAACCATTTCATATGACCGAGCGTTTACAGAACCACGATCTTACCAACTATAGCGACGTATAACAATTTCCTTTTAAAAATCTTATATCATATGACCATCGACGATAACCAGATGCTAAGCCTAAACGAGTGCTTGAGCGCTTTATCAAATCAATGGTCATGATTCACTCTTCTGATGAGATGGACGACTGACAAAACTTCGCACTTCAGAACTTTGGGTTTTCAACATTTCAAAACTTCCAAATTAGATTTTCTGAACAAATCGAACGATTGCCATTTATTTCGCTGATTCAGATCAATCGTCAGATTTGATTCTTTACAAGGCTTAATCTGACGGCTAGGATTTAATCAAGCGTTGAAAATGGATGGCCACCATTTAATCCGAGTCTTCGGACTTAAGAGATTTCAGATATCAACAGGGTCTTTCCTCTGAAGTGATCACCTGTTGTCGTAATTCACAATACGATGGAGACCGCTTGCTATCGGTTAACGCTTCCTCTTACTCTATCCTTCCAATGTAGTAGATCGACGGATGAGATTGCTCCTGAAGTGATATTCAGATCAGAAGTCTCGTGTCCACTTCGGGTCTTCGACATTTGGGACTTAGAGACTTTGGACGAGTGTTGGTGGTAAAACTCTCGAAGCAGAACTCCTGGAGTGACGTTACTTGCATCACTTGATGACGTGTCATGAGCCTAGTAGCTTCCATGTGTCACTCAGAATTGTGATTTGCACATACCTGAGATGTCAAATCAACTTGACACTTGTCATTGCCTGATCGTGCCATGTGTCCTTGATGACGTGGATACTCATGTGGCACATGTTCATGCTAACATGGTCTACTGACCATCAATCATGATCCAACGGTCCTTGTGTGTCCTCCAAATCCGACGGTCCTTATTCATTTTGGATTTTCGGGCTTTGCATATTTCAGATCTCAAACTTTTCGGAGAATAACCTCCTTGCTTCTTTATACTTGAAGTGAATTATGTTCGTTGATCAGGTTCTTTAGATCAACAGTTCAATCTATTCTGCGATGCAACTCTTGTAGATTTATCCTATCCTTCCACTTTAACATGATTCAATGGTCCTTATTTATTTCGGATTTACGGGTTTCGCATATTTTAGATCTCAAACTTTCTGGAGCGTAACCTCCTTGCTTCTTTATACCCGAAGTGAAATATTTTCGTTCGATATGGATAATGGATCAAGGACTCGATATTTTTGTGATGTCACTTTTCTATCTTATCCTGTCCTTCCACTTTAACACAATCCGATGACTGAGAAGAATCAAGTTTGATCCGAGGGTTGATGGGAATTCGCATAATCGAATTCTCAATCGTTTTTCTCGCTTATCCTGTCCTTCCACTCAAAAGTGATCCAATGGTTGTGAATATTCTTGAAGCAGATCCATGATCAAGAATGATTGCGCAACCACAATCTGTGAGTGTTTTAACTCATCACCCAACTCCACAATAGGAAGATGTGCGCTATTGGAGAGTCAACCACAATCGTTGATCTTAGAAGCTATAAGATCAGACGGTCCTGACTAATTGTGGGATTGGAACAAGCGTGATGTTTAATTCTCCTTTCAAACTCCACAATCTATCCTTGTCGTAGATTTGGTGATTGTGCATCCGACGGTCACGATTTAATCTAATTTAAACTGGTCGTTTGTTGAATCAACCGCAGTCGTAGATCTTTGAAGCTATGAGATCTGATGATCTCGACGGATTGCGGGATTGTAACCAGTGAGTAGTTTAATTCTGCTTCTGATCTCCACAATTTATCCCTACCATATATTTGATGATTGCGCATCAACGGTTTTGATTTGTTCTACGTTTCATCGTGCCATACCTGCTGGGTTTCAATGTGCCATCTCTTCTGAGATTGATCTCTGTGTTTTCTAACCCTCCTGATATTTTATCATAGGAACATTTTTTATCCTATCGTGATCAACAATAATCACGAATTTCTTCAACCTTAAGGTGATGTTCTTCTGTCGATTTTTTTTCTTCCTGAGATTAACCTTGTTGCTCTGCTTACTATGATTGTTGACATCAATGACAACACATGAATGAAAATATGTCCAACACCCTTAACTAAGTATTTTTTTTTTTAAGCAACAGTGAATCTAACAGTATTCAATAGACACCACTTCATACTAGGGAGCACATGTCCAATGATAGTGGGGAGCAAAGTACCCATTCCGGTATGTATGCTTCAGAATTAGAAATATTTATTGTGATTGTAGATATTTATTTCCTGACTTATACTTATATATTATCTTCTTTAAATGGAAGAGCATGTAGCTCAGGAGGGTGAACTGCAAGAGGAACCAAGTGGAAAAGAAATTAACGCACCAACTTTCACATCTACACAGACAGGTAAAGAGAAATATTGTAATGTTAATCAAAATAATGAAATAGTTATTTCAATTATATTTCAACATATCGATATGATCATTTTTCTTTGTTGCAATTCATCCTCCTGCACAGCTGCCTCCACGCCCTTCTCAGTGATGTACCAGAAGTATGGTACATGAGCGCATGGAAACACAAACAATAGAAGGACAGGGCGCAGGAAATATAGTGTCATAGGATGATTATGATACCCCAATCGTCAATTTTATGAATGTAAAAAAACATGAATCAAATAAAAACTAGATGTATAAATTCATGACTTGTATTTGGATTTTTATCGATGTTGCTAGTATGAAACATTGTTTATATGAATATTACCACATTATGCTTCAATGTTTATATGTTCATATGTTTCGATGACTAGCCTAGTTATGCATGAATTTTTATATGTTTTCTATATAAACAAAATCATTTGTTGGGTATGGGGAATTGAGAGCGATGTGAGGGGGAGAGGCCATATGAGCTTCCACCTTCACGTGGTTGACCATGTTTAGTAGAGAATAACTTGTTCTCGAAACAAAGAGAAACTCATTAAGGTATGCAACCACTTAAGTTTTTTCTAGAGTATTTTACATAACTAAATGCTTGTTTATTTGCTTATATATTATTTACTCATATAAAGAATTTGTCTTTTATGATTCATGCAGGTCTTGGTTATGGAAATGCATCTCGTGGACAACTCTTATCAAGTTGTATGGGCTAATGGATCTGGCGAAAGGACAATGATAAGATAAGGGTTTTGGCGTGTTTTTTAAAGTATATAACTCAATGTAGAACTTATGGAGACATATAAATGTAAAAATGCAGTCAATGTTTTGTTCATAAATTGAGTTGGAGAGGCCTAGCATTCCAAGGATAAAGCCCATAAATACTCCATAAATAATCAAGAATTCAAGATGAGGTGAGGAAAATAAGTCTCCATGCATACATATATGGTAGAGAGATGAATGTTTGATCAGTCATGAAAACAACCTAACAACTTGCATAAATTTCCAATGAAAACTTAGTGAAAATGTCATCCTAGTCTCAATGCTCCATCAAAGTTATATTGTTGTTTCCATGGCACAATCCTACATACTTCAACATTAGTTCATTTGTTTCTTGTTTTCAATCTTCTAGAAAGGTTGCATAGAAAATCCGTGTGATGAAGGAATCAAGTCACCAAAGGTGATGCAACACAAAGATGAAGCCTATGAAGCATAATGATCCTGGATATAAGTCTCCAGGTGCCCTCTTGGTTGGTCAATTTAGACCAAAAATGATACCTCCCACAACATTACCAGTAGATCTCACATTGGAGTTTCCATCTGCTGTAATATGACAACTAGTAGGTACTTTTGTTGGTATCATGTGCCTGTAAGTGCCCATAAGTTCCTCATATCAACCACTATCATCCCTCCTTGAAAGGCTCCATCCTTGAAGTAGTATAAGGGATTGGTGCTAGACATCAAATTTGTGCATGAATCAACAATAAATCATATTCTTCATTAGGTATAGTACTAAGGATTCAGTGTATCATGAAGATGGGGACTTCTGTAGCATATCATTGTAAGGCTTATGTAGCATATCATTGTTTTCAGAGACTAGAAAACTATCAATTTTTTTTAAAACCTATAGAAGTGATCGTTATAACGACGTATGTTCGTCACAAATATGGCATCTGCGTTGCAAGCCATTGGTGGTTTTTCTACTCTGCCACAAGACTTCGTCGCTATTTCCACACTATGTCGTCTCTATAACGACGCATGTTCGTCGCAAGAAGGTATACATATCTTCTTCTTTCCACGAACTTGTGTCTCTATAGTGATGAAAGTTTGTGGCAAGAAGTTAAATATTTTCTATTGGATTCCATCTTTCCGACGTAGGTTCGTCGATCTACTGACGATAGTTTGTCGTAATTACGATGATGTGAACAAAGAAATTTAACACAAAATATTTAGGATGATGACACGTGGCGGCTTGATTTTGTTGTTGTTTCCACGAATAATATTAGTGTGTGGATATAGCAATGTAAAAAGTTCCACGAAAAATATTTCTTGGCTTCGTGGAAAGTGTGAAAGATATGTGTGGCAATAGAAACAAAAAACCATGGCAAATTTGGTCATATGTAGTAGTGTCCATTTTCAGTCCCGTTTTTTTTAAACAACATTTTTTTTAGAGAGATTTCAATATAGACCACCAGTCTCAGCTTTTGAATCCATATTATCTTCATATTTTAATATGGTTTTTCCAAGTGATATTTTGCTTACCAGTACCAATTGCTTCTCATGGAAATCCCATATGGAGTATGTACTAATAAGTAAAAGATTGTACCAGTTACCTTGGGAAAAGAATAAGCCCCCTATGATGATGAAAATAAATCCAAATGGGATAATAAGAACGATGAAGCACATGGACTAATAGGAATTCTCATCTCTCATGACTTACAATTTCACCTTCAAGTAATTGATGGCCTAGATAAAGTTTGGGAAAATCTTGAAGTTGTGTCTGGAAAACACAATGTGATTCGAGCCCACCAAATTGAAAATTAGCTAAAGACTTTAAATCCCAATTATTTTCCTTACATTGAAGATTATTTATCTAAGTTCAAAACACACATACTTTTATGTATAGAATGTAACCTAGATTTGAAGGATGACTGATGCATCTATGTTATTCTTGCTAAGTTTGGTAGTGCATATTCAATCTTTGTAACTACCTTTTATGCCACCATAGAATCTCTAGGGAGTGCTTATAAATAACCCATTCTTGAGTCTTTTTTTGATTCTCTGATTATAGAGTAAGATAAGCTTTTGCAACTTAGAGTGATCAACATTGCAGGTACATCTAACAAAGCCTTAGTGTCCCAACAGAAAGAAAAATCCAAGAATCCCAAGAAGCAATATCCTCACCATAACAAAAAGAAAACAAGGGTCTCAAACCCTCTCAACCAACTTCTACTCCTAATGGTGAAAATAGAGAAAAATCACACAGTAAGAAAAATGGTAGGCATTGCAACTTTTTGTGGGAAAGATGGTCATGTGGAGTCTAAATGTTTTAAAAATATGGAAGCCTTAGAAGCAGTGAAGAAGAAACACAACATCAATATTGAGTCTTCTTCTTCTAACTCTTCATCTCATGGACTTGCACTTTATGCTTGTGGTTTCTCCTTCAATGCAACTTCTACTTATTCTTCTGATGAGTGGCTTATTGATTCTAGAGCATCTTATCACATGGCTAAGGACAAAGCCATCTTTTCTTCTCTAAATGAATGTAACACCAAACAAATATTTGTTTATGATTATAGATATCTTAGTGTTGTAGGGTCTAGAAAAATTCAAGTAGATAACGGTCATTTCCATGATGTGTTATATGTTCCAAGTCTTTCCCACAACCTTCTATCAATGCATCAAAATTACTCATTCAAGTGAAGGAAAAACCATAGATTTTTCACCTCACCAAGTTGTAATCAAGGGTTTAAAATATCCTAAGCATGTCCTAGCAACTGGAATTGTTGATGATATTACCAAGTTGTAAAAATTTGACAACTTTGGGCCATCGATTTTTCCATCAGTTTTTTTCCCATAGAAATAACTTGAGAAAACTTTGGCATGAGTGGTTTGGTCATATAAACTATTACTCATTGCAACAACTATGTAATCAACATATGGTGATTGGTATTCCTCTCATTTCTTGCAGAGATGGTGTTTGTGCTAGTTGTATTCTCGACAAACATCATCATGACAATTTCTAAAAGTATGCCTTGTCCCCTTTGCATCTTGTTCACAGTGATTTGTGTGGTCCACTTTCCTCTCCTTGTTTCTTTATGTGAAAGTATTTCTTGAATTTCATTGATGAATTATACAGATGCCCTTGGGTTTACTTATTAAAACTTAAGAGTGAAGTTTTTGTCAAGTTTTTGGCCTACAAGGCCCTTGTAAAAAAAACATGGACATCAACTTCAAAGGTTAAGAACAGATAATGGAGATGAATATGTGAACACAAAATTTACAAGTTACTGCACTGCACATGGCATTCAGATGTAACATATTGTTCTATATACACCACAACAAAATGGTGTTGTTGAGAGAAATAATCACACATTAAAAGAAATGGATAATTATATGATCCAGACTAGAAGATTAAGTTTCATTATTGGGTGAAAGCCATCAACTATGCAAATTACATAGTAAATCACACTCCCACAAAGGATTTGAAAAATATAACACCAAAATAAGCATGGATTAAAATTAAGCCAGATGTAAGCCACTTCCATGTATTTGGCAGTGTAGCATGGGCTTACATTTCAGATGAGAAAAGGAAAGCATTACAACCTAAAAGTAATAAGTGCATTTTTTTGGATATTCTAAAGATATCGACTTCTTCAACCTCATTCCATTGAAATTATCAGTTGAAGAGATGTAAAATTTGATGAAAATCTCTTGGCCTATGAGCCTAATTTGGCATTTATGCCATCTTCAGCATGCGATCCATCTTCGGTGTTTGTGCCATATTTTGTTCCTATTTTAATTTCTTGTTCTTCAGATGATGACATTGAGGATGAAAATCCACCTTCACCTTCTCACCCTCCTCTAGATGAGTCCATTGAGCATGAACATGCACCATTACCACTGCTTCACAAATGGGTCCATTCAAAATGAGAAGCAACTGGTGATCTTTTCCATGATCCTTCATAACAACGTCAGACACATTCACAATTCTAGTGGGCCTATTCTCTTTTGGGTCATTTTTCAGAGTCTCATGATCCAAAAACATTTCCAGAAGCTTCTATCCATCTAGATTGTGACACAACAATGAATGAAGAATATTGTTCTGTAATAGTGAATGATACTTGGGATATTGTACCTCTTCCAAAAGTAAAAAAAACTTGTTAGATGTCAATGGGTGTATATAAATGAGTATGCATCAGATGAAAGTGTTGAAATATACAAGGCCCGGTTAGTTGCCAAAGGATTATCTCAATTCAAAGGCATTGACTATTATGAAACCTTTTCTCTTTTATCCAAAATGAATTCCATCTACCTTGTTATATCCCTTGTTGCCTCACATAAATGGGAGGTTCATCAGATAGATGTTAAATCTAGCTTCTTGCATGGGGATTTGCAAGAAGAAAGCTACATGAATCAACCTCCTGGATATGTCCATAATGACTCCAACCTTTTTTATAACCTTAAGAAGTCTCTTTATGGTCTTAAGCAAGCTCCTCGAGCTTGGTATGCCAAACTGGACAACTTTCTTCTTCACATTGGATTTTCTAAATGTCATTCTGAACCTAATGTCTATACCAAGAAAGTAGGAAGCCATCTCATAATTATTTTTCTTTATGTTGATGACCTTATCCTCATTGGTAGTGACCCTAAACTTTTAACCCATGTGAAATCCAACCTTAAGAAGAAATTTGAAATGATAGACTTAGACTATTTACATTATTTCCTTCGCCTCCATGTTTTGCAAGCCAAGGAATGAATTTTTATTTCCTAGTCTAAGTATGCTTGTGACCTTCTTCACCGCTTTCACATGGATGATTATAAACCATCCCCTTCTCCCTTCCATTCTAGATTCAAACTTGCTACCACATGTACTACTTCCGAAGTTGATGCCAATTTGTACCATTAGTTAGTTGGTAGCCACTTACATTTGACTCATATCCATCTTGATATTTCCTTTGTTGTTGGTCTTGTTGCCTGATACATTTGAACACCCCATGAAATCCATTGGAAAGAAACAAAAATGATACTTCAATAAGTTTGATGTATAATTCAGTTTGGGATACATTACAGTTCAGGGGGGACTCCGTTGTTGGTTGGTTTCACTGATTCAGATTGGGCCAGTGAACCTGATGATTGAGATTCTACTGCAGGTTATGTTTACAGTGTTGGTTTTGGACCTGTCACTTGGACTTGTAAGAAACAACATGCTCTTTCTCTTTCTTCCGCAGAAGCAGAGTATCAAGCAGTGGTTAATGCAATTCAAGAATCCTTGTGGATTTGACATATCCTTTTAGAGTTTGGATTCCAGCAACAACATCCAACCACCCTTTGTTGCGACAATCATAGTGCCATCAAGCTCGCCAAATATCTAGTTTGAAATCAACACATCAAACAAATCAAGCTACACATGCACTTCATCAAAAAACTCATTAATGATTGAGTTATTGAAATGCTCTTTTTCCCTACAAAATATCAAGTTGCATACATTTTCACAAACTCTCTTACACAAACAAAGTTTTCCAAAATTCAATCTCCGTTAGGACTTTAGGAAGTTGTCATTAAAGGGGGGTAGGCTCTAATGCTTCCTTCATTCTCCTATTGTGTCTCCTTTGTAAATCCTTCAATCCTATCCCAAGTTGTTCTTGACGGGGGGTGTTAGGATATTTAGATACTTAGGAGTTAGTTAATATCAACTTGGTCTAAAGTGTATTTAGGTAAAAGTGTGTGTCTTAGTGTGTTTCTTTAGTATGCATTAGTATGCACTTGTAGTTATGTAATCCAATAGTCATGATGTTTTCTAGATATAGAGTGATCCGACAACTCATATTATCCTCGATATTAAAAAATACATTGATCCGTGGATTAACACTCAATTGTTCCATGATCTCTATTTAAAGAGCATGGAGGTTCATTTGATGATGATTGATTGTTAGGAGCTCTCTTGTAAAGTATTTTTATTTTTCATTAATAAATTGCCTCAATTGGCCATGTTGGTTGTGGTTGTGGGTGTTTCTCCACATTGGGATTTTACCATGTAAAAACATCGGTGTGTTGTTGTTTGATATAGTTGTGAGAGTGGTTACTGAAGGTGTTCGTCCTCTGTTGGAATACCTTGTGTTGTTGAACAACAACAAGCCTATTGTCTTTTAAAAGTCATGAAAGCATGGAGAAGCTTTTCTTTGGTGGGAGAACACATGTAAGCATAGAAAAACACAACACCACTCAGGTCATTGTTAGAAAAACAGGACCGTGGAGAAAAACAATAAAACAAATGCGGAAATAAAACATAGAAGATACACAATACAATAGAGACACGGATTTACGTGGTTCACCCAGTGTGGGCTACGTCTAACAGAGAAATTGCCAGGTCCTTCCTTTATTATTATCCAGCATATGAAGGGATACAACCTACAACAAACCCGTTGTAACGTCCTCTTCTTTCTCTCACAGTCTCTTATCTTAGAATACAATATTCACCATCAATCATAGCCACAATACATTTCCCTCATAAAAGAGGGTTTCCTTCTAGGGCAAAAAAACCCCTAACATAATCTCTACCATTAGATTTGCGACCTTATAATGAACGGTCCAGATTTACAATGAAATTACAATATACATTTACAAGGCAATTTTTCCTTCGGGGGCTTCTCCCCCGAACCCCCGCTTGCCCCCAGACCCCCCAGCTAGGGGGATAGCCCCCTCGGACCCCACAAAGGGGGTACCCCCCCCTCTACACTCCCCCGCGTGGAAGAGTGTACATACTTCTGGGGTGTAAATACTTCATGGGGTATAAACACGGATGAAAGCAAGGACCTATGAATCAGGAAGATAATCAGGCTCCACAACCAACAGTCATGACATGGGATGAATTTAAAATTGTTGTCAAACAAAAGTTTCATCTTGTTGACTATTGGAAGGAACAACAATTGCAGTGATAATGTTTGGACAAAAGTTGAACTAGTTGATAGATGCTTATATTTTATTAGTAAATTACTATATCATTTGGTTCATAATGATGGATTATGAAAAAAAGTTAGTCACAAGTTCATTGGTGTTTTGATCATCTTAATTCTAAAGGAATTTTAGATGTTTGAAATATAATCCATGGATGATGCTTATAACAAAATGAAATTAGCAAAGGTGAAAAGAAATTAGAGGAAGTGAAATGAGGCAGTTGGCACTAGTTCCACACATGGAAAGAAGGTCATTGCTAAGGATGGTGGGAAAAAGAAACCTTTCGATGCAATACACATTAGAAGACTATGTCCAAATATTTGAAGGAAGGGTAGAGTGTTGAACCAAAGAAGAAAGTACCTTTCTACAATTGGCGTAAGTGTATAAGGCACTCAATAGAGGATTGCTAGAATCTTGATCTAGAGAGGTGTCAAAAGTTTGCAGAAAAGAAGCATGGAGATTTTTTTTTATCAGTATGTGACTTTGTGATGGAAGATATTTCTCTAATGTCAACCATCCATCTAAATTGCACAAAGCATAAAAAACTATCCTCCATCAAAATTCGGAATAAGGAGTTTTTGGTCATGGTATTTGATATCAATAACTAGTGAAACTTAATATTATAAGTAGTAGTCAATATGTATAACTTTCCAAAGTCATGCATCTTGAAACCTCCTCCCTTGGGTTGGTTGAATGAGAATACAAACACGCACATTCAACATAAGTGAAAGGTGAAATTTGTCATCTGAGTAGATTGCATTGACGAAGTAGATTTCAACATTGTACCCTTGGATGTTTGTGGAGTTATCAATGGTAATCCACACTTGTGGGATCAAAATGATGTCTAATGATAACAAAAAAATGATGATAGACTCATTAAATAATGGTAGGTAGATGGAAGTGTAGAGGATTCAATACTCCTGATATTAGTTTTAGTTGATGGAGTTCAAAGAGTATTGATAAAATTCTCAATGTAGTGCTTATTATGTGAGCATAAAAGGAATAAAAATTGACACTTTATAATCAATTCCATAATTCTAAGTAATAGTTATGTGCACATATGCATAATCCATAAACGAGGGAAGTATATCCCACTCACTTCACCAACATGATTACCTTGTGGAATAAAATTTCTCTTCTATGTTCTCATACTTATATAGAGATATAAGAATTCAAAATGGCTACAAGGTCTTTGTTTTTTAGTGTAACATACACAAAAGAAACTAGTTGACATGCTAATAGAAACCAAGGATCTACAAATAATTTGACTTTAGTGCAACTTATTTTCACATTGATATCCAATTGAAATAGACCTATCAAGATGATCAAGGTTGAGACACCATCATGGTTCAATGTGGGTGTTTAGTTTTGATTGTAGTACTTTGGTTCCAGACCAATTACTTCATATACACCACATATTGTAAAGTGCAGTCAACACAAATCAAAATATTGATGAGAATGCAAGAATCCAACATTTAGCATGACCAATAATATACATATAGGTAATACCAAACCTCTTGTCCAAAATAGATTCAAAATAGCTATGTTCTATAGCTCTATGCCTAATAAAACAAACTCCAACATAGCAATAACATTATCATTGCAATGCAACCTATAATATGAGATCTACATCTTTTAAATATGTAACCCAACACTTCGATTCAAGCTTTAGTATATGAAATGCTCATCTCTATATGTATGTATTCTTCCTAATGACTATAATGACATGAATGAATCCAAAATGCATTGACAAAAAAACCATAAGTTAGTGGACGTGACAACCTCTCTTACCAATGCTAGCAACATTGGAACATGCATACATATTTATTTAAATACTGCAACAAATGAAATGACCCTCAAGAGGAAATGAATTAGCCTATATAATCAAACAAAGACCAACTATCCACAACATTCCATGAATCAATAGATATGTGGTTGCTAGAATAATGCATTTATCTATTGTGTGGTTGCTTACAAATGGTTGTAGGGAGCCCCTTCAACACATGTCACTCTTTTCATATAAAACAATTCACATTTAAGCCAAACTATTAATTAATTGGAAGTGGCGTCAATGGCTTCACATTTTTTTAAGGAAATGAAACTATTACCACGTGTAATTTAAATGGACTCATTGAATACTTACTTAACCTCAACACAGCCATGTGAGAGAGTGTATGGCCTACCAAATTTGTGTACGGCCTAGGAAACGATGGATTGCTACATATAGACCCAATAATGATGTTATGACATGTGTATGACCTCAAAGCCAACCCTTAACTCTTGTGTGAAGGTTGACCTTGGCACCAACGATAGATTCTAGTTATTCTTTTGAATTAAAATTAGAAATTCAGTTGATTACTTTCAACAACCATTGATCTCCAATTCAATAAGAAATGGATGGAGATAAATTCATGGTTGTTGAATTAACAAAGGATGTATGGATAACATCATTTTTGAATGAAATTTCATAATAATTCCTCTCGATACCATTAATAAAATTACATGCAACAATTTAAATGTAAGGAAGAGCTTACGTAGCTCACACAAAAAATATTTTAACACAAAAAAGTTACCAATAAATCAAGCACAACAATTAAGACAACCATTGAGAAAATTTCATCACACAAAGATGTGACATTTACCTTGGAAACTTAAATGACAAAAACAACGTTCAATGGTTGCCCAATGCTCTTATTTTGGCAACCTCTGGTTATAATGTAGCTCCAGGTTCTTTATGCATACTCTCATCCTTGGCAAAATGGCCCTTACAAGGAGATATATGAAATATGGGGGCTAATGGGAAGGCCAAGACATTGACCTTTCAATTCCCATTCTCTCTCTCTTCCTCTATTATTTTGATTTTTCTATTTTATTTAATTATTTCCCCCCTCTCTTTATCTCATTTATTTATTTTTACACTCGCATTGTTCTTTATAGTTTACATAACCTTCATTAATTATTTAATTACATTTATATGTACCAAGTCTTACAACCATTCGATTTTTTAAATCCATTTCGCATCACACCTCCCCATTGAGAGGCTTTTTGTTCTCCAAAATCTTAGAAGAAATCAATCTAGACCAACGTGTCTTCTATTTTCTTCTCTAGAACATGGCTCTAACTTTATCTCCTAGCTATGGCTCTAGCTCTAGCTCACGACTCTAGATATTGGATTTGGTGCTAGTTATGGCTCTAACTCTAGTTCTTGGCTCCCTTGTTCCCATAGTGCAAAATTTTGTGCATTGACTCTCATCTTTGAGCAATCTTTAAACCCAATATCTACAATCTTCAAATTTTGTAGTTCATCAATCGAAATTCCTCCATTCCTTTTCTCAACAAAACACATATATATATTTTTTCAAGAAATGCATGAGTGCTTCACTCTTGCATTTTCTATCATCATGGGAAGGAATCACATGCATTGAATGAAATTTTACATGCCCCTACATGTTGGTTACAGGATACTTGATCATTGGTAAGTTGGTTCACCTTCTAGTGAGTCATTCTTCAGCCAGATTGCAATGAAATAAACCTTATCTCATGCTCAATATCCTTCTCTTTTCTCTCCCACTTCCACTAAACAATTGCTTGCTTCATTGGTGAGGTTGACCTCTTGTGCTATTGCAACTACTTGGGCTAGAGATGCAAGTAAGTCTTCATCCTCTTTACCCTTCACTCTCCACGCTCTTCTCTTGGTTGTTTGGTTTTTAGGGTGAAGCTATATATGAAGTCACCAACACTCTGCTTCCTAATGGTCGCTCAAATTGCAGTGGTGGAAATTTTTCTTGGTGCTACTGTATAGAGTGCTTCACATAGTCCTTTCCTCCCTATGCTTCTAAATTCATTGTTGGTTTGAGGAAGTCTTCTTGTCATTCATATTTTGAAAATGATATAGCTTGTGGCATGTGGCTTGCTTCTCCAAACAATATGCAACATGATGTACTTTCTTACCACATAATGAACATACCTTTGAGCACCAAAAACTAATATCTTGATGGCATTTCTTCTTACAATAGTGGCATATAGGGAATGTCTTATTCGATGTGGGCCTCTTAGTATTCTTCTTGTTGTTTTTATAACTAATACGATTCCCACTTCTTATAAGTTCTAGTGTGAGCTAAGTATTTTCACTCTCATCATCACCACCCTTCTGCAATCTACCACAACAAGAATGGAGTGGTGGTGGGTTTCCACCCTCATTCGTCATTGCTCTTTATTTTTCTAAAAAAAACAATTTTCCATGTCCTTTTCCTTCACAAATGTGATCTTGGTGTTCATGGCCTTTTCCTTTCCACTACCAAAACCCGGGCCTTTATGATTGACCCTCGGCTGAGATACAATAGGGCATATGATGCCTTGTCTTCTCTTTCCTATCCCTTGTCCATCATAATTGATCTTCCTTAACAATTTCAAGAAAATGCCTTTGATATTCTTTTCAAATTAACCAAAATGCTCTTGAGAAATGTCTAAGGTGAGATTACTAGAGTTGTCTCAATTATGGTGATGGCCTTGATAGTGGTAATGGAAGGTGGCTTTTATTTCTTGGTCTCTTGGACAATTGCTTGTAGCATTACCAATGCTTCTTTCTTCCATGTCAACTCTTGGTATAGTTGAGCGATCATCTGAGTGAGCCTTTCCTCCTACTAGATATCCATTTGAGTGAATTTCTCCCCCAATTAAAAGAGTTACAATATTCTCTTGTCTAATTATGTCCTCATGTGGTGAATGAGTCTTGACATTCATCAAATCAGTTCTTTAGAAATGGCATTAATTTGACATAGATATTGATTTTCTTTTCTAGCTCTGCCATCCTTTGGTCAAACATTTGGACCTTCTCCTTCAAGTGCTTATTCTCTTCTTGAAGCTACACATTGATGTCATGCAGGGATTCCAACCTTTCTCTTTTTTGTTATGCATGCTAGGTCTATGTGTTATAAAACCAGGATCGCGGAGCAATAAATTAAAAACAAATGCGGAAATAAAACACAAAAGATACACAATACAATAAAGACACATATATATCTGGTTCACCCAGTGTGGGCTACATTCACTAGAGAAATTTCCAGGTCCTTCCTTTTTATTATCCAACAAATGAAGGGATACAACCTACAACACACTTGATGTAACTTCCTCTTCTTTCTCTCACAATCTCCTCTCTCAGAATACAATATTCGCAATGAGACAATGTCAATTTGCGATTTTTCCCATCTCTTGTTATTCTCATACCAAGGATTTTCTTTGCAGCACCAAAATCCTTCATCGTAAATGAATTAGCTAATTTCTTCTTGAGCACATTTGTATCCTGCATATTAGAGCCTGCAGCAAGAATGTCATCTACATACAATAGAAAGATAATATAGCTTCCATTTTATATCCTTTTAAAATAAACACAATGATCATAATGACATCTACTATAACTTTGTTCTGTCATAAACCTATCAAACTTCAAATACCACTTCCTTGGATCTTGATTTAGGCCATACAATCTCTTCTTCAACCTACATACCAAATTCTCCTTCCCTTTGACCTCATACCCCTGTGGTTGTTGCATATAAATCTCTTCCTCCAAATCCCCATGGAGAAACGTTGTTTTACCATCTAGCTGTTCAAGATGCAAATATTCTACTACCACAAGACTTAAAATGGTCATAATTGAAGTCATCTTAACAACATGAGAAAATATTTCATCAAAATCTGTACCTTTCTTTTGTGCAAACCCCTTTACAACAAGTCTAGTACAAGCTTTTTTCCTCCATCTTCTTCCTTCAACTTGTAAACCCATTTATTCTACAATGCTCTTTCTCCTGCAAGTAACTGAACCAAATCCCAAATCTGGTTATTTACCAAGGAATCCATTTCCTCTTTCATGCCTTGCTCCCACTTCTTTTTAGTGTCTACCTGCATTGCCTCTTCATAACATTCTGGTTCACCAAAATCACTCAACAATAAATAATATAATGAAGGAGAGTATCATTCAAGGGGTCTACTTAACTTGGTAGATCTTATAACAACACTTGCAGGAGTTTGAGGTATTTGTTGCTCCTGTTGTTGTACATTTTGATTTTCTGGTACCTTTGGAATTTCTTTTTCAGTGATCTCATCAAGCACTGTGTATTCTGGTTTTTCTTTTCCTATTTCTTTCCCTACAAATTATCTTTATACATAACCTTCTCATTGAATATGACAACTCTACTCCTAAATATTTTTTTATTTTCATAATCCCATAAGTGATAACCAAAATCATTAACACCGTATCAGATAAAGGTACACTTCTTGGATTCTACCTCAAGCTTTGTTATATTTTCTTTATCAATATGGACAAATGCTTCACAACCGAGAGTCTTCAAAAAAGAATAGTTTACTTTTTTACATGTCCATGCCTCCTCTGGAATTGTACCATCCAAAGAACTTGAAGGCCTTCTGTTTATTAAGTAAACAATAGTATCTACAACATATTCCCAGATCTGTAATGGAAAATCAACATGCAATCCCATACTCCTTGCACACTCCATGATTGTCCTGTTCATCCTTTCTGACACACCATTTTCTTGTGGTGTTCATGGGACTATCTTCTCTCTACGAATCCCATGGTATGAACAGTAATCATCAAACTCCTTGGTGCAATATTCACCTCCATTGTCTGATCTGAGACACTTCAACATTTTTCATGTCTCATGCTCAACCAAAGCTTTCCATTTCTTAAAAGTATAAAAAACATCATATTTTTGTCGAATGCAATAAACCCAAGTTTTTATAGTTGCATCATCAATAAAAGTAACAAAATAATGAGGGACACCGAGAGATGATACATGAGTTGGTCCCCATACATCTATATGCACAAGCTCTAACCTTTCACTCTTTTTTTCTTTTTCGACTCTGAGAAATATGACTCTCTTTTGTTTTCCATAAACACAATGCTCACAGAAATCCAAATCAATTTGTTTAAGATCTGGAAACAAATTTCTTTTGTGAAGTATCTGCATCGCCTTCTCACTCATGTGTCCAAGATTATGATTCCACAGTGTTGTATCCACTCCTGTAGAATATAAAGAGATAGAAGAGTCAGTATTACCAGTACATAAATACAATGTACCTACCTTCTCTCCTTTTGCTATCACCAGTGATCCTTCGGTGACCTTCCACACCTTATGTGTAAATATAGATATACAACCTTCACTTTCCATCTGCCCTGTTGAAATTAGATTTTTCCTTAGATCTGGAAAATGTCTTACCTCTTTCAAAAACCATTGGTTTCCATTCCTTTTCTTTATTTTTACCTTTCCCATTCCAACAATTTTGCATGGTGCATCATCACCAAAATGAACCTGTCCAAAATCACCGTAAACATAATCTATAAAATGTTTCCTATGGGTATGGCATGAAATGAAGCCCTTGAATCTACTACCCAAGACTCAAAAATATTATCTACAGAAAGAATTAAAGCATTTTGTAACACATCACTTATTACATTTGCTTCCTGATTTTTCTCCTGTTGTCTATCTCTTTGTTTCTTTGGAGCTCTGTAGTATTTCTTCAGATGTCCTTTCTTCCCACAATTCCAACACTCTATCTTTCCCAGTTTGGATTTGGATCTTCCCTTCCTAGAATTCTTGCAGTTCCCTGAGCCCTTTCCTCTATCCTTTTGTCTTCCCCTGTTCTCGATGTTTAACAGATTACTTGATGTACCACCTGTGCTTTTCCATCGCATTTCCTCACTAAGGATAACACCAAGAACATCATCAAATTTTAAGGTGTTTGAACCAGAGACAAAGTTACTTACATCCATGACCAAGCCATTCCAACTTTCTGGCAATGAGCACAATATTAGAGGAGCCCTTACCTCATCATCAAATTCCAATTTTACAAAACTTAGTTGAATAGTAACCATATTAAGTTCATTTAAATGATATGCAAGAGACCCACCTTCTGACATCTTCATATTAAATAATATCTTCATTAGAAATACCTTATTAGACGCCGAGGGTTTTTCATACAGTTTAGCCAATGCGCCCATCAACTCCTTTATTGTCTTTTCTTCCGAAATATTAAAAGCCACTGACGCTGTCAGGCTCAATCATATCGTTCCTAGTGCCTTTCTGTCAAGAACCTCCCATTCTTTGTCCTTCATGTCCGTCGACTTCTTTGTTATTCCACCCAATGGTAGGAATAGATCCTTCTGATATAAATAATCTTCCATTTGCATCTTCCATAACTAGTAGTTTTGGCCATTAAATTTATCGACCCTAAATTTTTCATATTCCTCCATTGCTCCCACTCGAACCAGGAACTCTCTTTTCCTATGAGTTACCTTTCACTCTAATACCAGTCGTTAGAAAACCAGGATCGCAGAGAAATTTAAAAAAAAAAAAAATGTGGAAATAAAACACAAAAGATACATAATACAATAGAGACACAAGTATACATGATTCACCCAGTGTGGGCTACATCCACCAGAGAAATTTCTAGGTCCTTCCTTTTTATTATCCAACAAGTGAAGGGATACAACCTACAACACACCTGCTGCAACTTTCTCTTCTTTCTTTCACAATATCCTCTCTTAGAATACAATATTCGCAATGATGCATAGCCGCAATACCTCATAAAAGAGGGTTTCCTTATAGGGAAAAAAACCCTAACATAACTTCTACTCTCAGATATGTGACCTTATAATGAACGGTCTTGATTTAATATGAAATTATAATATACATTTACAAGGAAATTTTTCCTTTGGGGGCTTCGCCTCCGAACCTCTGTTGGGGGCCCACTTTCCCTCAAACCCCCCAACCGGGGGGATGAGCCCTCCGGACCTCGCGGGGGGGGGGGGGAGCCCNCTCCCTACAACCCCCCCCCTGTGTGGAGGGGTGTACATTCTTCTGGGGTGTATAGTCTTCATGGGGTATAAACACGGTTGAAAAAAAATACCTCTGAATCAAGAAGATAATTAGGCTCCAAAACCAACAATATGTTCTCTTCATATTTATGGAATCTACACTATGTTCAAGGATTCAACTACTATGATGCCTTATGATCCACAAATAAGGGACTTATAGCCCACTTACTTCACCAACATGGATACCTTGTGGAATTAAATTTTTCTCTATTCTTAGAATTATACAAAGATATCAGTCTTCAAAATGGATACTCTCTATTCTTTGATGTAACCCACACACAAGAAACCAATTGACATGCCACTAAAAACCAAGACTCTGCAAATACTTTGACTTTGGTGCAACTCCTTTGCATGTTGATATCCAACTGAACTAGACATCTTAGGATGACCAGGTTGAGACACTGTCATGTCTTAGTCTGGGTGTTTAGTTTTGATTGTAGTGCTATGGTTATAGGTCAGTTACTTCACATAAACTACTTATCATAAAGTGCAATCAACACTAATCAAAATATCTACGAGAATGCAAGAATCTAACATTTAGCATGGCTAATAATATGACTATAGGTAATTCCAAACCTCTTGTCGAAAACAGATTCAACATAGCTATGTTCTACAAATCTATCGCCAATGGAACCCCCTCCAATGTAGGAATAACATTCCCATTGTAATGCAACCTATAATATAAGCTCTACTTTTCAAATATGTAACATGACACTTTAATTCAAGATTTAGGATAGGCATTGCTCATATCTATATGTATGTATTATTTCCAATGACTATAATGACATGAATGAAGACAAAATGCATTAACCAAAGAAGCCATGAGTTAGTGGAGGTGGAAGCCTCTCTTATCAATGCTACTAGCATTGTCATGCATACATATTTATTCAAAGACTATAGAAAATGAAATGATTCTCAACATGAAATGAATTGACTTGTATAATCAGCTAAAGACCAACAATCCACAACATTCCATGAACAAATAGATACGAGGTTGCTATAATAATACATTTATCTATTTTATGGCTTCTTACAAATGGTTGTAGGGATCCCCTTAAATGCAAGTAAATTTTTTAACGTAAAACAATTTCCATATAAACCAATCAAGCATAAGACAAACTTTTAATTGATTGGAAGTGGTGCCAATTACTTCATATTTTTTTAAGGAAATTAAATTATTACCAAGTGTAATTTAAATGGACTTGTTGAATACTTGCTTAACCTCAACACATGGCCATGAGAGAGAGGGTATGACCTCCCAATGTTGTGTATGGTATAGGAAACGATAGATTGTTGCACACATACACAACAATGGTGTGTACAACCTCCAAGTCAACCCTTAGTTCTTGTGTGAAGGTTGGCCTTGGCATAATGGCATTAGGCTATATTCTTGTTGTTATTTGGAATTACAAGTAGAAACTCGGCTAATTACTTTCAACAACCATTGATCTCCAATTCAACAATAAATGGATGAAGATAAATTCATGGTTGTTGCATCCACAAAGGATGTATCAATAACATAATTTTTGAATGAAAATTCATAATAATTCATCTTGAGACAATTAATAAAATTACAGGTAGAAAATTAAATGTAAGGAAGAGATTACATAGATCACACATGTAATTTTAAAACAAAAATCACCAGTAAATCAAGCACACAATTGACACAACCATTAAGAAAATATCGCATAAAGACACAATGTTTACCTTGGAAGTCCTGTACGTATGGGATGACCTAAGTTCTACCTTACGACCCTTCTGGTAAACTAGAAGGCTACACCACGTATAGAGTGCACATCATAGTCTCACCCGAGATGGTTTATGGGTGATTAAAGGATGCAAATGTCTGTAGTCGTGGAAGGGATTGGGATGTTCTTTTTACTATTGTTCTACTTAAACATGCATTCTATCATACCATTCATCAAATCTACTATTTCATTCATCCATAATATTCATTATACATACATATTCTAGTGCGCATTGTAATTAAAACCATTCATTCATCTAACCATTTAACCATAATTGCAAAAATAATAAAAGCATTCAGACACATTATAACACAGGGTTTTACCGTGGTTCACCCCCCTGTAACACCCTAGGTTTTGAAACCCCATTTTAAATAATGTATTGTTACGATGTTGAGAGGCCAGAGTGCCCAAACAATTATTAAAAGGCCAGTGTGCCCAAGACATGCAATGTTTTTATCATTATTAATAATAAATACATCGTTGGTTGCTAGACGGACAAGGACTAGAGTTATAGGGGGCTATGATTCCACAAGAGAGGGGGCTTGAGAGGCTAAATGTTTATTCCTATGTTAATTACATTTTTTCTTAAAGGGGGAATCGGTTATGTGAGCTTCTTGGGGAGGCCAGGAGGTTCTTGATTTCCCCACGAACATACTTAAATCCGCCCCTGGTCTGATTGTGCGGTTGGTCATTGGCTTGTCCGCTCTGTCATCTTTGTGTTACCTCATTCTTACCCTCACGCACTCCCATGCACTTACCTCCTCCATCCATCCTCACCTACGTATTGGTCTTGGGAAGGGGGACCGAAATGCAATAGAATTAGCCATGGGATAGTTGGTTGTAGTGGCCGCTAGTGTGATCTAGTCGTGCCTTGAGGCCTGCATGTCTGAGATGCAGTGGTCGGTGTCCATCATGGCTCACAACTGCGAGTCTTGAGAGTTCCAGTATTGAGATTCTATACAAGTTGCACTGGAGGCCCGAATAAAGAGAAGGACTGCCTGAGGGACTACGTGGTAGAGAAAGGTGGAGGTCCATTCTCTTGGGTGGTGAAAGCTGGGTAAAAGAGAGATGGGTACTTGGATTGTTGTGAATGTTAGGAATCTTGTGAGCGCTTGAGAGCTAACTAGTTTGGGAAACAAAGTTCACTTTGGAACCATCCTTGTGCATTCATAGCCCTGGCTTGGGGGTGACGTTGTTGTTGAGATTTGGAGTAGTAGTGTCTACGGTTGGGTGGAACGTCCTTGGTCTGTAGCCAGTTGGTGTGATATTTCATAAATATAAGTGCTCTCTATTGTGATATTATTATCTGTGCATGAATTTTTTTCCGTTGTATATTTAATTATCGTAAATTGAATCTTTAGAACATGCATGTTTGCTTGATATTGTTGTGCAAGTCCTTAATTCTCTTATCTTATGCATCTTATCAAACAAAAGAAGGTATCGGTATGAGAAAGAAGTCCAAGGGTGGGCTTGTAGGTAGCATACCCCAGCTTATGGTTGGCGGGGTATGTTACAGTAATCATATTATATCAACAATTCATTAAGTAAGTAGTTTTTCCTCTGTATTTACTGCGAGTAAAACAAGACTTGCAAGTTGTGTGAATTATTGTATTTTATATCATGTTCAAGGGTTCACTCTCTACTTTTCTTCCACTACAAACAAGGTGAGATTCGTCTGCAATTGATGCCTATCTTTGTTTAACAGTTTTGTACTCTTCCTTCATACCATTTGATATTATAATTGTGACTCAGACAACAGAATACAACCTTTGTACTGTCCTATTATTAATTTCATTAAAGGATTATTTATGATATAACTAAAGGTAGGAAAATCACTCATTTAAAACATTTTCAAAAAACATCTTGATAATCGACATTACTCTTTGAGACTTAAGATTAATCTTAGGAACAACATATTTTTGGTGTCGTTGCCAGGGATGGAGAAACGAAGTTATTTTTCCATGGGAGAACAACAAAGTAAAACTTTAATCTTTGATGGTGAACAAAGATTGAATACATGAAAAGGTTCAATTTTCACCTGGCGACTCCTTGGTTCGAAGACTCCACAAGATTCACTGGCAACTCCATTGGTTTCAAAATGTCAAGTTATTTCATTGATCAGATTGCTCCGAGGTTTGATCCTTCAGACTTTAAAAATGTTTTTGGTTTTCCAAACGTTGTTCCTGATATTAAAGAATGGGGAGATCATCTTCCTAGTTTTAGAGAGGATAAAGGTGATAACCTTGCTCAACATTTGTTTGAATTTCATAAGCTCATGCATTAACTAGATATTCATCATGAACATGTTTTGATGAAACTGTTCATGTTTAGTCTGGGAGGGGATACTCAACTTTGGTACAAATCTTTGCTCCCTTCCAACATTTCATCATTAAAAGAATTCCATGCAGCTTTTTATAAATATTACAAAAGAATGTATTCATCAGAGTTCATTTTTGAATATTGTTGCAATTTAGATTTCGTAGAACAAGATTGTAAAGATAATCAGTTTGCTGATGAAAAAGCAGAGCATGATAGCAATTGTGGTCAACTATATGAAGAAGAATTTGCAGAAAAAACAAGATATCCTTCAAATAGATCAGGAAAATTTATATACATAAAACTTTGAAGTAAATCAAGAAGAGGTTTCTTGCAGAAGTAAGAATGAATATGACATGATTGCAAGTAAAAATGAAGAAATCATTACAGACCCTCCAGTCCTTCGAGCTGATCAAAGACAAAATGATGAATCTTCTACTGATCTATATCCTTGCGAAGGCCAATGGCTTATTGAAGACCATAAGCAATTATCTCTTGGAAAAGATGATTTTGGTAATGATGCTGACAATGGAAACAATACTCTAAGTGCATTTGTCATTGTACCAAATGTTCATAGTAATTACTGTCATGATCAAACTACTTTTCTAAATTCTTATTTTGATCTAGCTGCTATTATTCAGTCATCAAGAAATGGAAGTTTTTGAAAGTCAAAGTTCATAAATTTTATATAATCATCCTATTTACGATGAGTATCTAGATGATGAAGAAGAGAAGATTTATTTCCCAACATGTATGGAAACATACAATAGTTTTCCTTTGTTTGATAACTATGATGAAAACAATTTCGAAGTTGATGAGCAACAAAATATTTCTCTTTCTTCAAAGAGTTCACTTTAGCAGGAAAAGTATCAGTTGCACTATAAAAGCAATCAACATGTGTATGACAGTGATGAAGAAGATTCTTGGACAGGCGACGGAGGAGATAAGGAGGGGCTACTGGAGCAGTTTATATCTCCTTCCTATTTAGAAACTAATGAGAAGCAGACTAGTGAGCCTCAATATGAAATTCTCGAGTCATGAAAACAAAATATCAGTAGTGGAGAAAATGTGCAAAGGTTTTTCATGCAGTTAGGCTATCAGGAAGAGGTATCTCTTGATTCTGAAAATTCTTTATATTTCCATGATCCAATGGCTGTTTGGTTGGAGTATTTCCTTCAAGAGGTCCAAAACGTTGCAGCATTTTGTGGGCAACCAAACTTCAGCAATAGGTGCAAGATACCTATTCATTCTTTGGTGCAAAAAAAATCATTATTTTTTCATTCCTTCATCCAGCATAAAACAAGGTATGATAAACAATCCACTATTTGCATGGCTCCATTGGAAATTCCATATTACTTGATCACTGGAATTTCCCCTGATTAGTGTAGGGCTAATGTATATAAATAAGTTGTCCAAATCAACTTTTTATTTCAACATACTAGTTCAACGTTTTATTTCAGTAGTTCAGTTCTCAGTTTGGCATCTAGTAGGGTTCAGTTTTTAGGCATTATGACTCCATAGCCCAATGACGGGGTTCAAAGTTGGACATGGTTGATTTCAGGTCACAGAAGGATGAAGACACATGGTCTATTGTTCTTGGTGTTTTGCAGAGTAGATCTTGTTGAACAGGAGATGAGGCTCAAGAAAAACTCGACACTCGCCTTTTCATTTTTTTGATTTCTCTAAAAGCAGGTGATAAATAAATAATATTCCCTGTTGAAAATTCAAAAGAAAAATAAGGTATGAGTCCCTACTCTTCTTATAGTCCCAATAAAATTGAAATATTATTTTTGAAAGGAATGTAAAGGGAGTTTTTCTCATGATAATATTATCACCTGACTTGAGAATAAAAAATGTATAAAATTATAGTGTCATGCCGATAAATTGAAAAGCCATCTCTAAAACGAAAACAAAAATAATAATAAATAAACTCAAAAGAAGTCTAAACTAATTACACAAACTTGTGTAGGATTAGGATTTTTGCTAATTCAGATCCTTCAAAACTGTGATTGGGTCATTTTTTACCTATCCCCGAGTTCTTATCCACTTCATATTTTCTTTCTCCTTTCTTATTTTCTTTAGTCTTCATAGAAACAAAGAAACTTACCTTGGCTCTGAAAACTTAAAAAACATATTTTCAAAACAAAGTTTGGCGAAAATCTTTATGTTCCTTTGATATTAATTGAAAAAGTATGTCTAGGCTAATCCTGACAATTTTAGCTATTATGTCAAATTTTAAACTGACAAATTCGCTCAAGGTTTATCCCTGAAAACATTAAAATTTCCATAAAAAAATTTCCCCATAGGCTATGATGTACTGAAAATCGGAAGGAAGTTGGTTTCAGAGTGTTCATAGAATGATTGACAAACCTTCTTTTTATCCTAAAGATTTTAAACATGTATAATCCCTTGTATGTTACATACAAATTGATTGCCCCCACTTCAAAAATATTAAAATATAAGACAGATGGTGAAAGGAAATTCATAATATGATTGCCCCCATCTCGTCCAAGACAAATGGTGAAAGGAAATTCATAATTCGATTGGCCCCATTTTGTCCAAAAGAGATGATGAAAGGAAATTCATTTATCGATTGCCCTCATCTCAACAAAATAAAGTGGTGAAAGGAAATTCAATGGGAGAAGTAGATAAATTCACCGAGGTACTGAACATGCTCGTTGGCAGTGAAGCAATATCTATGATATTTGTAAGGCTATCATACATATCTATATTTCATACTTTGTTATATATTTCTCTTTCTGATGAGTTGTACATCTTGGACCAACTAGAGTTTCCCTAAGTAAATATGTTAGATCTGCTGAACCTTGAAGCAAAAAAAGTCGGTTGAAGCCTGATATTCTAGTTAAAATTATTTTGATTATCTTAAACAATTCTGAAATCAGTTTTAGGAAAAGGAAAATTTAAATGGCCTAACTTGAAATTTATTATTGAGTATGTTTTGAAGGTCTTGGGACTTGGATAATTTCATTTTTCTATGCATGATTAAATAAAAATAGAAAGTGTTTTTCATAAAACAATAATGACTCCATTTAACCAATAAAGGCACTTGGTCTACTGTTCTTTCATGCCTCACAGGGAGCTGCAATCCCCAGATGGAGCCTATGTTGGAACACATTTAATTTTGATATTTTGAGCTTTAGATTTTTCCTCTTAGAAATAAATTTTTCACCCAAAAAGAAAAAGAAACTTAGAGACTCGCCTTTTAAATTTAAAGATAAATCCATCGCTTGTTGAAAAGGCACTTACGATATCCACCGTCAATTAACTACTCTAATTTTATCAAATGGTCTTAATGATTTCCAAACCGTAGAAGTTGCTCGAGTTTTAAAGAAAGTCACTAACGTTCGCTTCAGAGCTTTGCGCTTCGGGTATTTCAGCAAGTCTAAAAATTTCAAAACCCCGAAGTCGCCGAAATGTTGAAGTGCTTAAGGCTAATTCAAGGTTTAAAACATGATAAAGTAAAACATAAAAGTAAGTAATATGAGATTAGCTTCTTTGTGAACTTTCCCTTCGGGATATTTATACCCTAATTGTATCCAACACTCACGAACGTCGAAGTATTAACGATATGTATGATTGGTTAAAGTTCACGATTTGAACTACGATTAACATTTTTGTTCAGTGAAGAGCTTACAAAATCTCTTGTTACAATCAGGCTAATCTTATTTCCTTAAGGATTATGGCGTCGCAAAAAGTTGCAAGAAAACTTGATGGTTCAGATTTCAAAATCTAGTGGAACGATAAATCAGTTCGGAAGCTGGATAAACTAACAAAAGGACCAAATATAGCAAGAAAGGGGATAAATGGTTAGAAAAGGGAGCACAAACTCTTCGGAGTGCTAAGTCCCCGAAGTGGAAGATCTGGTGCCACGTGTCCTTTTATTTGGACGATTGAGATTTACTTTGGAACTCCAGGCTTCGGGCATTCCGAGATGCACAATAGTACAAATACTTGAAGTGCTAAGTCCTTGAAGTGAGAGATCTCCTTATGCGTGTCCTCTTGATTTCAACAACGAAGATTTACTTCGGAACTCTGGGCTTCATGCATTCCGAGGTGCAAATCTTCGAAGTTGGCAGGCGGATAAATCTTAGCGGTGGCGCTAAATTTAGTAGGTACACCCACATCATAGATCATGACTAGATCAATGACCATGCTTCATTGTGGGGAAGCAACATGCTCAAACAAAATTCTTGAGCAGTCCCACAATTGAAACCGTGGTATAGTAAAAGAGCTATGTGGCATCATCAGGTGCATTGTGGGATGAAAAGCGGGTTACTTGAAACCACCCCCTCGTACCCCTGCAAATAGAGAAACATAAAGGGACGTTGGAGAAACGCATGTCATCCACATCATGTATCTCGTTAACCCTCCAACCTGTCACACCTTCCACATCAGTTACCCCGTTTACCTCCCCACCTACACTTGTCCCCACGTCATCCTATTCGTGAGTAGTTACTCTTTCTCATAATTGTTATCTGTCACATAATGAGCCAACGTTGAGCTACCTGTCACATTATCACTCCCTCCATATTTTCAATTGATATTATTTTTCCAGTAAACACATACGAAGAATAGATAGCAGTGGAATTAGATGATGAGGACAATAAACAAATGATTATGGCGGCCTCAATGGACATGTGTGCCCAATTCAAAGAAAAAAGGAAAACGAGCGCATCTCCGAGAATATGAAGAGACAAATGAAAGCCTCAGCTCAAACAATATCAAGCTATTGTCATTTCATTTGAATTACATTTTGTTTTTAGGAGATATTGTATGAAGTCCAACGGTTTTTGAGTTGTGATATTTTTTTTTATAAATAGATAGATTTCATATCTATTCAAGGCTGCTTCTTGCCAGATCTAATAGAGAAAAAACTCCTTTTTTAGTATTAATACAAGTGCATACATAGATTATAATTTTCATTCAATTTGAGTTATCTGTTTCTGATCCAGATTCTTTTCGACACGAAATGAGATCAGAGATATAATAAAGAAATGCACAGAGATATCACAGATATTCAATAATATAACATAAATGTATCAGAGATGCAACCATAAGCATAGATATACAGTAATACACGATTTCTATTAATGAAAGAAATGTACAGAGACTGTAAAAATATAGAGTGAAAGACTCGCTAGAATGGTGGCAACTTATCTCTGAGAAGAGATGTGACGGCTACTCGCATTCGCAAGAAGATGATTACAATGAGGCTCTGAAGGCATTTTTACAATAAACAGGAATGCCAAAAACCCTAGACATCCAAAAACCAAACCCTAGGAGATGAAGCGCCAAAAGTCATGTGGGCCCTGTTTGGGTAAGTTAGTACATCAACTTCCCGGGGTCGTAACTTTTGCATACGATCTCCATTTTAGGTGTATGATAGCTCATTGGAAAGGTATCGTCGAGGAGATTCATTTTGGGGGCTCAATGATGCCTTCAGATATCATAGAGAACCTATATCTCGAAAAACCTTCATTTAGGCCCTCAAAATGGCCCCAAAAGTTAAAACCTGCTAAAAATAGTAAATTGCCAGAAAATTGTTTTGAGCCAGCCGAAAAAGGTGGGTGGCCACCAATATCCACCTGGATCAATCCTCCCTCCTTAGGAAGAAATGGTCTCCATTTCATTGAGTTCCCGGGGGAGAGGGAAAATCATTTGTTGGATCTGCATCTTGGTGAGCTACTTGTATTGCTGGAGACGTTGCATTGCTTAGTTTGTGGAAGTCTGTCATGAACCTATTGAAGTTGAGGTTGTTCAACAAGTCGAGCTACATGAGAGGAAGGTGTGCAGAAGGAATATTTGTTCTTTTCTGCAACCTTTTCGACCTGCTTATGTTGGATAGAAGGTGCAGGGGGCGAGGCTGTAGTGGTTGCAGTGTCCTTTTGTTCCCCTTTTGAACAGATTGTGAAGAAGCTGAATTTTGCAGTATGAGATACTACCTTGCGACACTTTTTAGGTGGAACAATAGTTGGAACTACCTCTGGTATTTTGTAGAGATGACCCCCTAAAGTAACAATGACACTACGGGGTCGAGACTCATAAACAACATGGCGTCTCCACATATATGGTTGGCCCAAGAGAACATCACATACATCCAGTGGGGCAACATCACATAATACCTCATCCTTGAAGGGTTGGATGCCGTATGACAATCGACACTATTGGTTGACACGAAGATCTCGTCCTTGCCAAAGCCACCCGATGTTGTATGGCTGCAGGTATGGTGTTGTCGACAATTCCAACTGTTTGATGACCTCTGCTGAGATGATGTTTTTCTGGCTTCCGCTATCAACAATAAAATGCAGCGGGGTCCCCTTCACCCACATCTTTGAATGAAAAAGGAGCTCCCCCTCTTCAGGATCTGTTGTCTCTTCTGGTTGAATTGTTGCAGTCGCGACAATAGTAGTGGGGTCTTCATCAATGATCTTTCCTTTACCAGTATTTTCAGAATCAGATTCTGAATCAGGGTTCAGCTCCTTGTATTTGATCTTGGCCACCAATGACTATTTTGAGTGACATTCATCGGTGTTGTGTCAGGGGCTTTTGTGGAAATCACACCATTTTCCGGTGTCCTTCTTTATCTTCCTGTGACCCTTCTTTTCCTGTGTCTTGGACTGGTTTTCAGGAGACTGTTTGTTAAGGTCATCTTTGTCATACTTTGGTTGTTGCGGATTTGCAGACCCGAATTCTCATTTGTTCTAGTGCTTAAATTTCTGCTTAATTTTAACAGCATATCGATAAGCATCACCGAGTGATGAGATGTCCAGAAAATCCATTTCAGTCTGGATGTATCTGTGTAGAGCCCCACGGTATTTCAGAACCAAATGTCACTCGGAGTATTTGATACCCAGCTTGGTGCGCAAGGTATGGAAGGTATTGGTGAACTCTAAAACTGCTTGGCCCCTCTCTTGTCGCAGTGTGGTCCATCTCATGTACTGGTCCTCATATTTTCAAACAGGGTAATATTGTTCCTTTACCGCATCCACAAAAAAATCCCAAGTGGGATCGACCCCATATATTCCAGACTCCTTTGTGGAAATTTTCTCCCAGTAAGTTTCCCACCAATGTTTGACATGAGGGAGAGCTTTAAGGAGTGTGAAGGTGATCTTTTCTTTGTCGGAAAAATTGTGAACAGAGAAATAACCTTATAGCAGAGTTAACCATTTTTCTAGGGCTTCTGCATCTATCTGTCCTTCAAATACAAGAATATCAAAATTAACTTCTACCTTGAAAGGCGAGGTGCCTCCAAAGTGGTCACTTGATGAAGATGCACCTGATGCTATCGGCAGACATTTAAGGATGTGGGAAAAATTCTCCATCATTTCGTCTCTCTGTCGCGTGAGAGCTTGCTCAAGCAACAGATTGATAGGTTCGTCTACTCTGTCGTTTTTATTTTCTTCCGCCATTGAGGGTTTCTTGGGTGTGCGACAGAGATTTTCTTCAAGAGAGACAAGATCGAGACCCAACTTTCTATACTCGGACCTCGTCGGGGACATGCACTGAAAAAATGATTAAGAGCAACCTGCTCTGATACCATTGATCCAGATTCTTTTAGGCACGAAATGAAATCGGAGATATAATAAAGAAATGCACAGAGATATCACAAATATTCAATAATATAACAGAAATGTATCAGAGATGCAACCATAATCACATATATACAGTAATACACGATTTCTATTAATGAAAGAAATGTACAGAGACTATAAAAATACAGAGTGAAAGAGTCGCTAGAATGGTGACAGCTTATCTCTGAGAAGAGATGTGACGACTACTCGCATTCTCAAGAAGATGATTACAATGAGGCTCTGAAGGCCTTTTTACAATAAACAGGAATGCCAAAAACCCTAGACATCCAAAAACCTAACCCTAGGAGATGAAGCGCCAAAAGTCATGTGGGCCCCGTTTGGGTAAGTTATTACATCAACTTCCCAGGGTCGTAACTTTTGCATACAATCTCCGTTTTAGGCGTATGATAGCTCGTTGGAAAGGTATCATCGAGGAGATTCATTTTGGGGGCTCAATCATGCCTTTGATTGTCATTGAGAACCTTTATCTCTAAAAACCTTCATTTGGGCCCTCAAAATGGCCCCGAAAGTTAAAACCTACTAAAAATAGTAAATTGCCAAAATTGATAGAAAACTGTTTTGAGCTAGTCAAAAAAGGTGGGTGGCCACCGATATTCACCTGGATCAGTTTCTTCTGTATTTCCATATCTTTGAATTTATTTATGTAATTCCTTGATAAGTGATTGGTTGCAATTTAGTATTACAACTACTGTAATCGTATTATATCAACAATTCATTAAGTAAGGAAGAAGACTAAAACCATTCCTAAAAAGACTAAAACTAGTATATAGGAAGAAGACTAAAACCATTCCTACAATAGGTTTTCTTAAACAAGGAGAAATGCAGTCTACAATAATCTTGGAAGGACCACACTCTTCAGAACATTCAACCGGTTTGTTTGTAGGATATCCATCATCATCATATTCACAAAGGAATCCAAACACATCTCTAACAGTTGAATCAATTCATGGAGAAAAGGAGCCAAATGTTTTTGACAAGTACAAGGAAATTAAGCAAAGGAATGAACTTCTCAACAACAGTACTTATACTCAATTTTGGAAATAGACTTCTACTGCTCAACACAAAATTTTATCAGCCTTTACATAGAGAAGGGAATAATGAAAATGGCATTCTTACAGGCACATGTCCCCTATCCA
Source organism: Picea engelmannii (assembly GCA_009831015.1). NCBI lineage: Eukaryota > Viridiplantae > Streptophyta > Pinopsida > Pinales > Pinaceae > Picea > Picea engelmannii. The sequence continues at coordinate 724,036 of ML777563.1, read as the reverse complement.
AAGACAATAGTTGATTGCAAGAAGACTTCATTTGAATTTGATACAAAGGATGTCCATCCTATTGATCAAATGGATATGCACAAACAAACAAGAGAGATGATTTTTTCAACCCGGACAAACACCTCAATGACAACTTCCAAATTACAGGTATCATTGACTAATATCCAGTCTCAATTAAATATTTAAAAGATCTCTTATTTGTCCAAGGATAATAAGATAAAATCATTAGAAAAATTAGTTCTTAAGATTGGATATGACTCAACTAATGTCAAAGAAGCAGAAGAGTTGATAAAGAATAACAATGATGATATAGAATCACTCAGAAAAAAACTGAAACTTCCAGCAACAAAGGATTCACAAACTAAAGAGGTAGATGAGACAGAGAGCCAAAAAGAAGAAATGCTCAAATTGATTATGGAGTTGTTGGCGTTCGGAAGTCACTCCTGGATTGCTAGTAGGAGCAGAGCCCGAAGCCCATCAGATTTAATGTCATGATTTGTTTTAAGGGTGATCAAACGGAGGAAATCTCAGAACGGCAGCATGTCAGCTCAGAAACCAGACCAGGCATGCATGAAAGAGTGAGGTCTTGATAAACTCCAAACAGTGAGTCGTAGTAAAGGGTGAGTAGGTGGAAGACTTGTGCAAGAAAACGCAGTGGTCCACAATAAA
>ML777563.1:689406-714171 GCA_009831015.1 Picea engelmannii | reverse complement strand
CCGTCGATTTGTGCGCGCAAATATGGACCGCCCGAACTTGCTTGCTGCTTACCATGGGCGCATTATTGCCCGAAACTTTGGACAAGTGGGTTTCAATCCACTCTTTTGATATCTAACCCCCTAAACAAGAAATATCGCTAACAGGAGCAAAATGCACAGATTAGGGAGATGGAAGCAGAAATGGACAAGCTGATCAAGCAAAAAGAGAAGAATGCCCAATTGGCCATTATTACACTAGATGCAGTGCCCCTGACAGGGATAAGAACTCCATAAGTTTATACATCAACATCAACCTCAACACAAACTTCAAGTGCCTTTGATATATTGGTGAAATCTATGGAGGACATGTCCATACAAGGAGTAGAAATCAGAAACTTACAGAAATAAGTAAAGTCATTACAAGAAGAGAAATCAAGGATTGAGTCTTGTCATCAGGAAGAAATACATAAATCTCAGAGGCTAAGCCAACAATTGCAACAGTTAGGGAAAGAAACAACAATGGCTAATACCTTATCCCAAGCTAAGGAAAATATATGGATAGACATCAATAAATCCATGACACAGATTTGGCCTTCTATACGGATCATCTTTGAGCAACATGAGTTAATTCAAAAAGCTAAAGGAGCCATTGAAATTATTAAGGAATAATTGGGAGAAAATCCAACAGAAGCCACATATCTAATCAAGTTTCTAAACTCTAAAAACAAACAGGAGTTAGAGGAGCTGGAGATAGAGGAAAAAATTGAAACTATCCTGGAAATAAAAAAGGTTCTAACCAAGAAAGGCCTCATGTTGCAATTGGAAGAAAAATGCCAGGTTATGGACATAGGTTTGCAGAGGTTCTTCAACAATTTTTAGGTGCTAAACAATAAAGGATTACCTGGTTTATTAGTGATTAATGACAAGTTAATCACCTTGCCTGATTATAACCAGAAATTGAAGACAATGGCAAAAGAAAATTCAAATTCCCAGGAATACAAGGAAGCATCACTGGGAAAGCATTCTTGGAAACACTGCAATTTGATTTGAACATTCAACATGATATCAAACATATTTTCATCACCAAACCCACTTTTGATAAATACACAAAGGTAGATGAAATTTATAGGAAATTACTCAAAATGTCAATCCAAAGTAAAAAGAGGCGGGACAAGTTGTGTGAGTTACTTGAGTAAAGATGAGTTCTATTTTTCATCCAGCAAGGACCAACAACTAAGCAGAAGTCAAAGGGAAAAATCATCAACAACTTCCATAAAATCAACACCAGAAATCCAAGCAGATCTAAAGATTTCTATATTTTTATAATTAGAGATACAGTTAGTTTAGATATCCCTAAAATATATCCTAATCATTTATGACATGATATTTTGTAAAGAAATGTATAAATACTTATCCTTTTGAAGTATTGAGGGTTGATTTTTTCATCCAAGAAAGCTACTTTGTATCATTCAAGAGGATCAACCAGTAATAAAAAAGGCTCTTTCATAGGATTCTCATGTCAGACTGTTGGTGAAGTGCATCTTTCTAATTTCACATTTTCTTTGTTTGTTTTCATTCTTATGTGTTTCTAATTCTAATTATTCAAAAGAAGGAGAACAAACATAATTTATTTTTATATACCCTATTTCTGGCTTTGAATAATTTCTATGTTTTCAACCAAAATTAAGTAAAAATAATCCTTAATTGTTCTCTTTACTTGATGGAATTCCTCTCACTTCTTCCTATCCATTTCATCCAAATTTACCAGATCCAAACAGTTTAACTATCTTTCCCAATGAAGAAACTTAAAAAAAAATTGAAAAGGATCCCTATTTTAAGAGACAAACCCCATAGCTGAATGGAAATTTAAGCATTCAATCAGCCAAATATTTCAAACAAACAAAAAAATCCGGAACTATCATAACTAGCATAATATTTTGATCTAAACAAATCTAAATCTTATAGAGAGATCCCTCTCTGAAGTTGGCAGGGCTAGATCCCAGCTTCCAAAGTGGTTTTGTGGTTACCTCTATCCTTTCTTCTACAACCTTTATAAATTACGGAGCGATAAGATAGTGGCAACCATACTGGGGAAGAAAAAAAATTCAACTTCTACAGATTCTTGTCCCTAGTAAGAAAACTTTATTTCTGGAAAATCAAGGTTTCAAATATTTAGAAATAAATGTTCATAGGTTGTAAAACTTTGTAAATAATTAAGTAGGTTTTTAAAGTTTTGGTTGTGGCTCCAAAAAGAATTCACTCCAGATATCATCTCAATCCAGAACCTGTAAAAGTTGTAGATGACTCTAAAAAATTGATTAGGAAAAGAAGTTTAGCAGAAAGTCAAGGGAGCAGTAGTCCCCCTCCTAGGGAAACCTCTCTCCCAGAGAAATTTGTCACAATCAAGATATTCAGTTTGATCTACCATTTGAGCATAGTCTATTTAGAACCAAATCTGAGAGTTTTGTGGATGAAACAGTATTAGAGCAAGCTATTCTCCAACCCAATACACCTGGAAGGCAATCTTTTGAATCATATCTTGATCAACAAATCCTTCAAAAGTTTGAGAAGTTACAAGATCTAGCATCAAATTTCGATCAACCTTTACATGAATCCTATATTCATAAATCTATTGAACTTTCTTCCCTGGCCATTTCCACTTTATCTATTAATTATCAGTTGATTCATCATATATCTACGAGTCCTACTTCTTCTATATTTTCCACTAATTCTCTAATAACTTCACAAACATTGATCCAACCTATTATAGGATTTCATGCATCTACACCTCCCACAAGTTCATCTGCTATCTATCCTCATATACTAATCATGCCATCAAGATATGCTCCCCTCGTTTTGGCTGCTCCTTTACATAATATGCCCTAAGATTATCAAACTAGGATTCCTCAGTTTGATGGCACTGGAAATATGACTGCACAACAACATGTTGATAAGATGAATAGATTTTTTGACTTGCAAGAAGTAGATGAGGAATATTTCAAAATGATATTGTTTGCCCAAAGATTAAATGGATAAGTCAGGAAATGGTTCAAATCCTTACCATCTACTAGTTTGAATGACATTACTACTTTTCACCAATCATTCCTCAATAGATGGGAAGTTAAGAAAATTCCACTTCAGATTTTATCTGAATATGAAAGTATTAAAATATCCCCTGGGGAAAGTGTGCAGGAATATTGCACTAGGTTTAAAAATATTTATAATGCAATTCCATCAAACATTAAACCCCCTTAAGGTTTACCTTTGATTAAATTCCCAAATGATTTTGATGTTGACATGTCTTATTAATTGAGATAAAGGAACCCTGCAACCTTAGAAGAAATGCAGAGAGATGTTGTTAGTGTAGAGGCCAATTTGTTAGCTAAGAGAGCTAGACTTTGAACATAGAAGAGAGTAACTATAAAAGAAGAACCATCTACCTCTTCCACTGATGCTAAAATATACTCTTTAGTTAGAACCATTGAAAGGATGATGAACGGGTTAGACATTATTGATATTACTCCTAGAGAAAATCAACGTGGACCCCAAATCAGAAATCCTAATTTTAGGAGAAACCAACCCCAAATCAAACAAAGAGAACAAAGAGGTCCAGATCAATAGATCATGCCTCCTTTTCAAAAAAATTATGTTGATGAAGGGGAAGAAATAGTTGAAGACCTTGATGATGTTCACATCAACTTAATGGGAATAAATGATAATGATTATGTATTTCTCACTCAATAAGAACATGATCATTTCCTTCTTTCACAAAATGAAATTGATCATGAGGAATTAGAAGATTGTAAAAAAGGTTTTGAAAGAACAATTATGGAGGTCCATAGGAAGTATAATATAAGGAGTAAGAAATCAACTGATAATCCTACCAAGAAAATTATGGATAATTCCACTAAAAAGACAACTGACATATCTGCCAAAAACATTCCTGATATTCCTCCTAAAAAGAACACAAAATTTCCAACCAAAAGAACATCTGATATTGTCTCAAAAACAACTCAAACTGATATTCTCTCTACCATCCAACCCAAATATACTTCACAAAAGGAAGTTGGTGAGAAACAAGATGTTCCTAACCCAAATAAAACTCAAACATCATTCAACTTTGAAAATGAATTAGCAAAACTCAAGATACACATTCCTCTAAGAGAGCTCATGAATAAAGAATGCATATAGATCACAATTGATAAAAGATCTGAACATAGAGGAAGGTAAAAACACAATAAATGTTGTTGATAATTAACCAGAACTATTATTTGGGCCTGAAGTTGATGGAAAACCTGAAAATGGAACTGTACCCCCATTCTACATCAGTTTAAACATTCATAACAAAACTCTGCACAATGCAATGCTTGACTCTAGTGCTTCTCACAACCTCATCCCTAAGGTTGTTATGGAAAAATTGGGACATTAGAGCATACAAATATTTGTATTCTTTTTATTCAAGTAAAGTAAAATGCATAGGTCTCATTAAAGATTTGTGTGTTACTTTAGCACAAATACTAGCCAAGAGTTTGGTCATGGACATAGTTGTTGTTGATATACCTCCTAAATATGGCATGTTACTGTCTCGCTCATGGGGAGATAAGTTACAAGGAACCCTTCAACTAGACATGTCTTATGCTACCATTCCATTGTTTGGTCAACATAGGAGATTATATAGGGAAACATTGATGAAATACATGGTCAGTAGTTCAGATAAACCACACAATTATCCCTTATATTATGCTCATGTAGACCTTGATTCTTTTATTTTGTACAACGATGGAGACATAGGAAAACAAATTGCTAATTTAGAAAATGATGTTTATAACATTGAAGAAGACAAAACAGTTATTGAAGAAAACAAAACAGTTATGGTGGAATCTTATAAACAAAATGAACCTCTGTGGAACTTAGATTTTGATGGGGTTGTTAGTAAGGAAGGATTAAGAGCAGGTGTATGGGTCTTAAATTCAAAAACCAACCATTAAGAAGGACATTCCTATAAGCTAGACTTCCAATGTACCAACAATATAGTTGAATATGAAGCCTTAATTTAGGGTTACAAATTTTAAATAAGCTTGGTGCCAAGAGAATTTCAATTCGTGGTGACTCTGAACTGATAATAAAACATATCAAAGGTGAATACTCTACTAAACACCCAATATTGAGAGATTACAATGATTTTGTCCTAGATTTTCTAGAATGCTTTATTAAGTGTGACTTATCAGCCATTCCCAGAGACCAGAACATTCTAGCTGATGGTATGGCTACCTCATCAAGTACCAACAAATACCTTTCCATCCTAGTCGTCAATACACAGTTGAAGTAAAGAACAGACCAGTTGTCCCGGATAACATCAAATATTGGCAAGTTTTTGGAAATGATGAACAAATTGAATTTTTTTTACAGTCAAAGAATGAATTTGAATGTGCCAATATAGATGCATATTTTGATGATGAAGAAGAAAGTGTGGATGAGATAGATTCAAAATAAATAGATAAAAAACAAGAAGATTTGGAAATATTGCAATTGAAAGATAATGTTTTGCCTAGATTGTTAGTCCCTTTAGAGGAGTTGTTTGATTTTAATGATGTAACCAAAAAGCCTAAAATTGAACCTACCGGAGATGAAGTTGAATACTGCAACATAGGAACTGAACAAGAGCCAAAAATGATTAAATTATCTAAATCTTTACCCCCTGCTGAAAAGAAGAAATACATAAACTTGTTCAAAGAATTCATAGACGTATTTGCATGGAGTTATGAAGATTTGAAATCTTATGACACCAACATTATACAACATAAAATTCCTATAAAAGAAGAACAAAAACCTTTTAAACAAAAACTTAGGAGGATTAACCCAAGGTTGATGCCTCTAATTGAAAAAGAGATCAAAAAGATGCATGATGCTAAGATCATTGTCCCATTAAGATTTTCTAAGTGGGTATCAAATTTGGTTCCAACTAGAAAAAAGACTGGAGAAATTAGACTTTGCATTGATTTTAGAAATCTTAATAAAGTCTCTCTCAAAGATAACTACCCTTTGCCTAAAATGGATAATATTTTGCAGAAGGTAGTTGGGTCGAGCAGAATTTCCCTGTTAGATGGTTTTTCTAGTTACAATCAAGTTTTAGTCCATCCTGAAGACCAAGAAAAAAAGAACATTTACTACACCTTGGGGTACTTTCATGTATGCGAAAATTCCTTTTAGCTTAATGAATGTTGGAGCTACATTTAAAAGAGCAATGGATATTTCTTTTCTGGATGAACTAGGCAGGTTCATAGTTATATAGCTTGATGATATCACTGTTTTTTTCAAAACCATATGAAGACCATTTGCTCCACTTAAGAAGAGTCTTTGAAAAATGTAGGAAATTTGGAATCTCCCTCAACCCAAACAAAACATTATTTGTCTTAGAAGAAGGAAAACTGCTAGGACATATCATCTCAAAGAATGGAATCAAAATTGATCCTATTAAAATTGAAGCTATTCAAAATATAGATCATCTTAGGAACATAAAATAACTTCAATCTTTTATTGGAAAAATAATTTTTTTAAGGAGATTTATCCCTAATCTGGCAGAACTTCTAAGAAATATAACAAACATGTTGAAGAAAGACACTAAAATAAAATGGACTATAGAAGCAAAAAATTCATTTCATCAAGTAAAACAAGCCTTAACACAAGCCCCTATGCTGATCAACACTGATTTCACAAAAGATTTCCCCATTTTTTCATTTGCCTCTAAACATACTATTGCAATGGTACTCTTGCAGAAAAATAATGAAGGCCATGAACTTCCTATTGCTTTCTTTAGTCAAGCCTTAAGAGATGTTGCACTGAAATACAATATCATGGAAAAAAAAGTTTTTTCTCTAGTAAAAGCAATCAAATATCTTAGAGTCTGCATTCTTCATTCACATATAATTGCTTATGTCCCAAACTCTATGGTGAAATACATTCTGACCCAAAATAGTCATGATGGGAAAAGAGGTAAATGGATTGTTGTTATCCTTGAATATGATATTGAAATCAAACCTACCAAATTCATTAAAGGTCAGGGACTAGCTAAATTAATGGGTGAACCTAATTTTCATGCTTTGGATACAAACTTTCTAGCTGCACTGGATGAACAAGAAGAGCAGACGACTCCACAAGTAACAAAGTCTTTTGCAACCTCTCCCTGGTATGCAGACCTAATTTTTGTCTTACATCATTTACAAGCTCCTCCTAGTTTGACCAGAATAAATCCAGGTTTCTTAAACTCAAATTTATGAAATTTTGTATTTTAAATGCCAATTTATATTGGAAGGATGCTAGAGGAATTTTACTAAACTGTTTACTGAAAGATGAGGCAAATAAAGTTATGCAGGAATTTCATGAAGGATATTGTGGTGGACACTTGAACTGGAAGACTATTGCCAACAAAATCCTAAGATTTGGTTTTTACTGGCCAACCTTATTTTCATATGTTCATAAAAATGTTACCTCATGTCATAAATGTCAATTTTTTGAAGGCAAAATGAAACTATTGCCTTTACCCTTGAAATCGATATCAATTCAAACTCCTTTTCAACAATGGGGTTTGGATTTCATTGGAGAAATTCATCCACCATCATCAAGCCAACACAAATGGATCCTTGCAGCTACTAACTATTTTACTAAATGGATTGAAGTTGTACCTACAAGGCAAGCTATTGATGCTATAATTATCAATTTTTTAGAAACTAATATTATTTCAAGATTTGGATGTCCCGAGAATATAATCACTGATAATGCAGCAACATTCAAATCAAAGAATATGGTGGAGTTTTGCAGCAAATATCAAATTACTTTAGGACACTCTACTGCCTATTACCCTCAAGGGAATGGATTGGCAAAGTCTTCCAACAAAAGTTTGGTTAATATCATCAAAAAGTTGTTGAAAGATAACAAGAAGTCATGGCACAATAAGTTGGTCAATGCATAATGGAATGACGAACTTACTACTAAGAGATCAATTGGCATGTCCCCATACCAATTGGTTTATGGAATGGATGTTGTTTTTCCCATTTATTTAGGTGTACCTGTTATGAAAACACTGCAAGAAGTACAATCAGAACCTAATGACATCCAGAGGAGAATAAATCAGACCATATAGCTGCAACATTCCGGAGAAGAAGTTTACAAAAAAAATCAAGTGATCCAAGAGAACATTAAGAATATCTATGATAGAAGAACCAAGGTTGGTGATTTCCAGATAGGAAACAAGGTGTTGAAATGGGATTCAAGGAAAGAAGAGAAAGGTAAGCATGGAAATTTTGAAAATTTATGGAAAGGTCCTTACATAATCCATGCTTACAGAGGAAATAATGTATTCTTGATTAAGGATATGGATGGAGCAAATCTGCCAGGTGGACCTGTCAATGGAAGAATGCTCAAGAACTATGTTTCATTGGAATAGAATCATTTTTCACTTAGGATCATTGTAAATACCATTTTATTTTTACTGTCATGAGTGGATGACTCATATTAGAAAGTTGAAGCCCGAAGAGAAGGCCCTAAGCTCATGATCAGTTGTCACCATGTTTACAACTACAATAAAACAAATCAGATGCAGAAAGTATTGGAGAAGATAATTAAAGGCTAACAATCAATGTCTCTTGGCACCTCATAGGGAGAGCACCATCCCCAAGTGGAGCCACTGTTAGAGTCCTATAGTTCATAGTATCAAATGGTGATTGAATGTTTCTCTTTCAGTGATTTTATATTGTAAATAATATTTCATTCTACAAATGATTTCCAAAAGAAAAAGATAAAAGATAAAAAATAATAAAAATGAAAAGAGGGTAACAAATAAAAGAAAAGAAAAAGAAAAGAAAAGAAAAGAAAAAAGGAGAAAATAAAATAAAAAGAGAAAAACAAGAAAACCCCATGAAAAGAAAAATAAGTTTGAATCATATAATCTAATCATGATCAAACATTTTTTAAATTTGTGTTGTTAGGTTAGAGAATATTTTTTAGCCAAACTGTTTAATCTTGGCTAAAATAGTTAGGTAGAGGAGTACATTAATCCAATTGTTTAAGTTGGATTAATTAGTTAGATGCATAGGATAGAAGATAGGCTAGATGAATTTTCCCTTCAGAGAAAATTAAACAGGGTCTGCACATTAAAATGCACCCTAAGTTGATAAAATAAGACAGATTAGTATAGGAAAAATAAATAAGAATGTAAAGATTTCAAAAAAACAAATATTTTTCTTTATGGTGCATATTTTTATTCAAAGTTGCAAAGTTGAAAAGACATTTTGTCTTGTAGTGCATAAGCTTCACGTAGATCCTCCCCAGCGGCATCATCCTTTTTCCGATCGGTGGCCCTCAATTGCTTTCATCCCCCCCCCCGACCTACCTACCTTTATCAGAGGAGGGGACGGGGGTCCGAAAAGTGGTTTTCCCCACCCTGTTCCCACCTAACATGGCTCCTCCTCATCATTTCACACCCAGTTGGCACAAGAGAAAACCCAGGGTTCAGCTCTAACAGCGCACCAACAAGCCCTAACTACTGGCCCTTTCGGAAAAACCTGCAAAGCAGATGCAGTCTCACCCGAAGTAGCAATAGGGGGTTGCAAGACACAGGTGTCTACAACCAGAGGAAATGCAAAGTGGATCCAGGGAAACAACACACAACAATCTAGATATTCTTTACCACTCTTAAGCTTACTTCGCAAGTTATATCTCTGATCTAACACAACAATGCAATAAGAGGATAACAGATAGAAAATAACACAACATCAACCACAAGACAATAAGATATATGTGGTTCACCCTCTCCCTAGGGCTACATCCACAAAACTGTGTTTCTTGATATATTAGATGAAAACATACAATTATATATGTGCACTTAGCTGCAAATCTTCTCTCTTTCTCTCTTTCTCTTCCCTCCCTGTGCACCCAGTTGCAAGGGTGATCTTCGCACCCAGCTGAAAATCTTACAATACAGACTCAATATCGCTCTTAACAACAGTAATAGAAACAACAATAACCAACAACCAATTATTGAGAAACCCTCTCGACTCTCCTAGACATTTATTTATACATTACATGACTTCCTTGGACAGCCTTAGACCGAAGTCTAGGTTTCAAAACCCTAGGTCCACTTGACCCGCGTTTTAAGGGCTTCACCAACCTGTTCTTCCTTCTTTTCCATGAGGTGCTCCAAAGCACATGTTGTTTTCTTTTTCCTCTTGCTGAGTTGTCCACGATCCTGTTGGAGAAATTTCTATTTTCGGCACACTAGTTCAGTGGGAGTAACACTAGTTTAGTGGGAGTTAACTGATTAGTTCTATTTTAGACTTTCTAATCTTGGACCATCACTATTATGCATGCATTCCTAATTATAGGATTTCATTGTCTATATGAGTGAAGACCACTCACTCATTGATAAGATAATAATATGCATTGATTCTCATTCTTCATTGTGTATCTCTCTTCCTTTTCTTGATAAGCTTTGTTTGTGCATGCTTTAGCTAGATCTCATGTGCAGGTTTCCATGAAACATTGACATGGTATCAAACCTACGTTGCTCGGAGCAAGCCAGACTAGCCAAAGAAAAAGGAAAATCAGAGTTTCAATGAGCTAAATCCGTGGTTGTACCTTTTAGCAGTGATTGCTCCCAAACCCATTCTGCAAGTGGGTTTTCAACCGTTTGGCGATATTCCTCACCGTTTACTCAAAAAGTAAGCCGCAAGATAGCCTCCTGAAACTTATACGAATCCCTGGTCGTACCTTTCTACAATGATTGCTCCCAAAATATTAAGTTTTTGAGAAAACGGGGAAGTAAATCGACCCATTCTGCAAGTGGGTTTTCAACCGTTTGGCGAGAATCCTCACGTTTGATCAGAAAGTAAGTCGGAAGATTGTCTCCTGAAACTAATACGAATTTTCACTTAAAGTGACATTTCTGTCATGATTTCTTAATTTTTTACTTGCAGATTGAGAGTAAATTTTTAGGGGTTCTTAGAAATAGTGGGAGAGATGGATAGGACAACTATTATACAATCAAACTTGGTGGTAATCCTCACAACATACAATTATTTTGATTGGAAGCCCAAGGAAGAATTCCAACTCAGAAGGAAAGGACTGTATAATTTGACAATGGCGACAAAAACATAACCTACACCAGCGATTAAGAAGATGAGATGGGCGAACCATAAGCATGAGGCCACATGACTACTTCTTGAGTTAATCTCCATTGATATATGGTTTCATGTTGTTGCATGCAAGACTCCAAATGAGATCTGGACCACCCTGGAAGGACTCTTTATAAAGCAGGATGAGATGTGAGGTCATATGTCTGAGGTAGAGTTGAATACCTTAGACCCTAAAAGTTTTGATAATATACATGAATTTTTCACTAAATTTAAATCTTTGCTATTGATCTTGGGTGAATGTGGTATTGATAAGTCTACACAAGAGAAACAACTTATTCTAACAATCTTGGCCAAGCGAGGACCAGAATACATTGTATATGTCTCCAATTTCCATTCTGGCAGATGTATTTTTGGAACAAATTGGAAAATGCCTACGTTGGCTCAGTTCATTGAGTCTCTTACACAATAGTAGACAAAACACATACATATGGGCCTCATGAAAGATCCCAAAGAACATGCTCTCACCATGCATGATGGAAAAGAGTCATCCAAACAAAACAGGAAGGAGGGATATTCCAAACCCTTTAATGATTCTTCAGGTTCCAAAGACTCTTTAGATTCCAAGAATAAGAAGAATGGAAAGTAGTGCACTTACAGTAATAAACTGAAGCATGAAGAATCTACATGCATGAAGAAACAAATCAATCTTATGGCACGGGCACTTTAGCTGAACAACCTTGGAAACTTCATTCCAGAGGGAGTCAAGAAGCAGAAGGAAGAAGATCATGCTCCTAAGAAAGGTAATCATCATGCTCTGGTTGCAATTAATTCCTCATATGATTCATGGATTATAGATTCTGGTGTCCCATCATATGGCAGTGAAAGATGAAGTTTTCTCTTCTTTGAGTCCATGCTCAAGACCCCTATTCTCATGGGGGATGATACTCTAGTAGCAGTAGCAGGAGAAGGGAGAGTGGAACTCCACAATGGTAGTTTGGAGAATGTTCTACATGTTCCAAAGCTTTCTATGAATCTACTCTCAGTTTATCAGATCACTAGGAAAGGTAAAAAGGTTGAATTTACATCAGATTCAATTTCAGTAATTGACATGCATGACAATTCCATCATTGCAATTGGTGAGGTGGATCACAAGTCAAGGTTGTATAAATTCACTAAGTTTTCTGAAGATGACTCCTCTATGATACTTACACATAAGGAGATTACTTTGCATGCACCTCTAGTGCAACATGCATATACTCTTGTTCTTCCATCAGTTTCAAACATCAAAGATGATTCCATACACTCAGATTTTGTACATGGAAATAAGCAGATAGTACAGCCAGATAAAAATCCAGTGTTGAAGATTCAACAGATGCCTAAGAAGGCACATACCACAATTCAGGCAGTAGGAAACCTTGTAGGGAATCCATTGCATTCGAGGAGGACTCAATCTCAGCAAGAGGATCCCTCTCATGTACTTTTAGCTTTGGAACCTGCGATGCATGTGCAGTGCTATATGGTTCAATCTATTGATCCGCAGACATATAATAAAGATGTGGGAAATCCATTATTGCAAGCAACAATGCAGAAGGAGTATGACTCACTCCTACAGAACTAGACTTGGAATCTGGTTCCACTTCCACCAGAAAGGAATATTTTCAGGTGCAGATGGGTCCACAGGATCAAGAGGTACAAGGCCCGATAGGTTGCCAAAGGACTTCATTAGATCCATAAATATTTCTACATCTTCACGAAGACTTTCAGTGAGCAGAAGTTTCAGACTTTGCGGGATCGTCTTGCAGTGAAGAACACAATTGCCTAGCAGTTGTCATTTTCTTCTTTTGATACATTATCTTTTAAGGGGGGGTTTTGTTCCCACGTGGTTTTCCCTCTTTCCTCGTTTTTATTCAGTGTTCATTAGTTTCATTGTACATGAGTACCTAAAATGGCCTAGTAGCTGGGACTCATTTTTTACTCCATAGTGATGTTCAGGGGGGGTGTTGGAGAAATTAATATTTTCGGCACACTAGTTTAGTGGGAGTAACACTAGTTCAGTAGGAGTTAACTGACTAGTTCTATTTTAGACTTTAACACTAGTTCAATGGGAGTTAACTGACTAGTTCTATTTTAGACTTTAACACTAGTTCAGTGGGAGTTAATTGATTAGTTCTATTTTAGACTTTCTAATCTTAGACCATCACTATTATGCATGCATTCCTAATTATAGGATTCCATTGCCTATATGAGTGAAGATCACTCACTCATTGATAAGATAATAATATGCATTGATTCTCATTCTTCATTGTGTATTTTTCTTGCTTTTCTTGATAAGATTTGTTTGTGCATGCTTTAGCTAGATATCCTGTGCAAGTTTCCATGAAACACTGAAAGATATGTCTTCTTTGATGCTTTATCTTCCTTGATCTTCTCTTCCAATGACTAGCTTTTCCTTTACTTCACTCCTTCTTTTCTGCTTCTTTACCCACTTTGACCCTTCCTCAGTTTATGTGCCTTCTGCGTAATTCGTACTTCTCCTTTCTTCCTTAGTCTTCGCTTTCTTACAAAACCAAAGGCCAACAAGCCCCCAACACTCACATGTGACTCGTCCCGAGTCACTGCAAGACTGAACCTTCTGTATCACTTCGACTGCAGACTGCGCGAAGCAGCTAGTGCTTTCTGCTTTGTCCTTCCCTATCATGTGTAGACCGCATTTTCTGTGTCCGGTACCCAGTTTCAACTGAACCTAGTACCTAGACCCTTCTTCTTTTTCTTTTACTGAGAGCTATGAGGCAACTGGTTATCATAATACAATTTCAACCGGCTCCCATTTACCAAACCTTCTTTCCATTCTCCATTAAGGGTATTCAACTGCACAACTCCTCCTTCTGTAACCTAGGCAACCTCAAATGGCCCAAGCCAATGTGTCCTGAACTTCCCTGGATGCTTCATGAACTTACTGTCATATAGCAGTACCAAATCTCCTTGCTTAAATGCTATCCTCTTGATATGTATGTCACGGTAAGCCTTCTCTCGTTCTTTTTTTACCTGCTGATGAAATACTGTAATAAACCTGTCTTCCTCTAGTTCCATTAACTATGCAAGCCTGTCTTGAAAAACTCCAGTGTCCATACTTGTAAATGTTGCAATTCTTAAACTAGGAACCGAGTATTCCATAGGTACTACTGCTTCCAAGCCATATACCAACTTAATTAGGGTCTGTGTTGTTAACTTCTTGAAAGTAGTTCTATAAGCCCATAATACTGATGGAATTATTAAATCCCAATCACCTCTATTAACACTTCAAATCTTAGTCAGCGATGTCTCCAATATCTTGTTCAAAGCTTCGACTGTACCATTCATCGGTGGGTGGTATGGTGTGCTCTTATGATGGTGAACATCAAATTCCTGAGTCAAGGCTTCAATAGTTTTGTTGATGAAGTGTGTGCCTTGATCACTCATGAGGATCTTAGGGCATCCAAATCTGATTATAATATCCTCAAAGATGAACTGCGCAGCTGTGGCTGCACTACAATCCTTAACTGCTCTTTCTTCTACCCATCTGGTCAAATACTATGTAGCAGTGATAATGTATCTAGCTCCCATGTGCTTTCCTGGTGGGTTAATAGGTCTCACAAAGTCAATATACCATTTCTCAAATACTTGTAATGTTAATTGTGGTGCTAAAGTCATCTCATCCCTTCTAGAAGGCTTTCCTACTCTTTGACATACGTTGCAGGATCTGTAGTATTCCTTAGCATCCTTATGTAAAGTAGGCCACCAGAGGCCAGCTCTGAGAACCTTCTGCAATGTTTCTTTCCCTGCATAATGTCCTCCTGCAATGCCTTCATGTGCTTCTTCCAGGATCGATGGTCTTTATACCTCCATAATGCATCTCCTCAAAATCTCATCTGGTCCCATCTTATATAACTGTCCATCTATAAGTTGAAAGTCAGCAACGTGGACGACCAACTGTTTCTTCTGCATGACTGTGTACTCGCGAGGTTCCATTCCTGTGGATAGGAACTGAACTATCTCAGGGAAGTGATCATCGAATTTTCTGATGGCCAACAACTGTGCATCTGGTAGTGTATCCTCCAGACTAGTAGGTTCCTCTCCATGTTCTAACCTGGATAAGTGGTCATGTCCTTTATTCATTCTTCCTGGCTTGACCACAATATCAAAGTCATACTCCTGGAATAGTAGTAGCCATCTGCATATTCTTCCCCCCAACACTGGCTTGTTGACTAAGTATTTTAATTCAGAATGATCAGTGAACATCTTAAAATGTCCTCCCAACAAATAGTGTCTAAACTTTTGTAGTGCATATACCATAGCCAAGCCTTCTCTTTCAGTTGTAGTATAGTTCCTTTCAGCTGTTGAAAGCTTCCTTCTTGCAAAGGCTATGGGGTGGTCAATGTCTCATGCACCTGGCTGTGCTAAAACTTCTCCTAATGCAATTGACAAAGCATCGACATGAACACTGAACTCCTTACCCCAATCTGGAAAGTACAAGATTGGTGCAACAACCATTTTTTGCTTTAATGTGTCGAATCTCTGCTGGTATTCTTCTATCCATTGGAACTTACTATCTTTCTTTAATATCTTCTCCATAGGTGTTTTTATCTATGCATAACCCTTAATAAAATTTCTATAGTATCCAGTCTGCCCCAATGAAGTGCACAACTGCCTGACCGAAGTAGGAGGAGGTAGATCAACAATGATAGAAATCTTGGAAGGATCTACCAACAATCCCTGTTTACACACAATATGCCCTAGTAGCACTCCAAAGGGTGAAAATAAAATACACTTTTTCAAATTCAGGGCAATCTGACATTGCCTGGACTTATATAACATTCAATATGGTCTTTTAGTAGGCTAAAGACAGTCCAATCATCAAAGTATGCTTCCAAGAACTTGTGTAAAAAGTCCTTAAATGCTTCGACCACCACCCTGGAAAATATCGCTGGTGCATTCTTCAACCCAAAAGGCATCACAATATACTGGAAAGACCCCCATTTTGTTGCAAATGTGGTCTTATGTTGATCTTCCATAGCAATTATGATTTGGTGATATCCTGAAAATCCATCTGTGAATGAGTAGACCTCCCGTCCTCCTACATTATCTAGCACTTCATCAGTAAAGGGTGTAGGAAAGGGGTCATGTAGACATGCATAATTCAGTTTCCTTAAATATACACAAATTCTGATTTCTCCTGACTTCTTGTCTTGGACCACCATAGGGTTGATCCATTCAGATTCTTCAACTGGTTCTATGATTCTGGCTTCCAACATTTTATCCAATTCAATCTTAACTTTCTGCTTGTATTTGGGATTCAGTCTGTAAGGTCTCTACTTCATAGGTTTTTCATCTTCTCTCAAGGGGATATTCATTTCTCCCATGGGCCCTTTAATTCCCTTCATATATGTGAACTTGGTTGGAAACAAATCTTGATATTCATGCAATAGCTCTGTGATCTTGCTAATAGTAGCATCATTCCAATAGTCTCCAACGTTTTCAAACTTAGGTGTTTGCTCTGTTCCAATATTAACCTTCTTAATTTTAATGGGTTGTCCAACAAAGGGTAATTCAATTCCTGGTCCTTCTATGTCTCTTTGTCCCTCAGTTTCTAAAATTTTTACATCCCTCGGGTCATAATCCTCATCAGCATTAATATTGTAGCACTCCTATAATTGTTGAAGATGTGCAATCCATTCATCTTTTTCTTGGTCAATAACGGGGTTAGGTGGCTCCTCAAAGACCTTCTGTCTTATTATTTGTAAATCTTGATCTACTGTAGGGTACTGACTTTCAAATAAGAAGGTAGCTATAAATTTCTGAGTCATACAGTGCCAATCTCTAGTGATGAAGCACAACTCTACCTGAAGATACCAGTTGATAGGTTTAGTGTCCCATGTGTTAATGAACTTATGTACCCATTGTTCTTTAGTAATGTTACTCCAAGCTTCCTCACAACTTCGCATATGGTCCTTAGGACAACTCTGGCTTGTGTAACGAACTTTGCATCCTTCAACTTGATCTGAAAAGTGCACTATCAATAAGGTGCAACACTGTACCCACTCTACGATGTTCTTCTTGTGTGTTCCCCACCATCTAGTTGATGTAGCTTTCAAGGCTTCATCCAGTGCCAACATCCTATGTTGTACTGGTACAATTTTCTCAAATTCAACTAGAAATATCCCTAAATGATTTAAGCCATTAAATGTTGGAATATTACTTACTTTTGTGCCAATCCAACGAACTACTCTGATCAACATAACACATCTCCGTGTAGAGACTTCATACATTATGTTCTGCCAATTTTCCAATCCCTCTTTTGAATCCGATGAACATGCACTTTCACTTCGCCAGCTAGGATTTCCATCTGCTGTAGGATTAATGTAATCATGTTGTCTTGTTGTCAGTTTGTAGATTTTCTCTAGCTTGTAGGCACGGTCTTCTTCCCTGATAGGTTATGTGTATTTGCGACCTTCATCTGGGTCCATAGGTGCGATGACCTTAAGGCCATTACCTTCGAATGCCATTCTTCTCTTCTTTAGGTCAACAATAGCCGAATTATTGAAATCTCAATCAATTCCTAATAGTGTAGGATAAGGACAGCTATCATCAACAATCTCAATCACTTCAAAGTCTGCAAATTTCCTTACCCCATCGATGTCTATAGGGACACGCTCTAGTCTTCCAAAAGGGCTCACCGCCTGCTGATTAGTCATCCTGAGCCTAATAGGAGAGTAAATCAATCTAGGTTTTCCCATCAGTGCCCAAGTCTGCTTTGTCATAAAATTTACCTCTGATCCCAAGTCGAGGAGCACATAGTCCACATCGTAGTCTCCAATCTGAACACTAAGGTGTAATTCCATGTTTGTCCTTCTTTTCCTTGAGACTAGATTCACAACTCTACTTAGCATAGGGTCTATTCTTCTAGTTTCATATTGTCTTACAAAGTTTTGTAATTCTTGCACAAGTTTTTCATCTTTAATCAAATTGATACAAGTGTATAAGAAGTCCATGAGCTTGCTTACTTCTTTTCCTTGTCTAGCTAAGACATATTGATCAAATGCTGGCGGCATTTCACATTCCCTTACTTCTAGTTGTACCTTAGGTGAAGAAGCTTGTTCTTCTACAAATCATTTCCTTGCTTCTTCAAAAGTATGCCTCTCTCTCCTTGGATCAAACAACTGTGCCTTCTCTGCAGCTCTTTTGATCCCTAATCCTTCTACAGTCTTTCATGGAGTTACCCTATCTTCTTCTGTAACAATGCCTCCTCTAGTAATAACAGTGACTCTGGTGTTATAGCAAGATTTGCCTCACCATTTCTATCTTGCATAGAGGGCCTTTTTCCATTTCCCTATGCAGACTTGTCATCCCTTTTTCATGAATCCAGAGCTAAAAATACATATTTTCCACATATACGCACCCTATCTACTATACAACATGCGTATACGCAGGCTGCTCCACTACAACCCGCGTACATCGAGATTTGTGCCAAAAAATACAAAAATGAAGTCGGGTTTCCATGTCACGACAGGAGATCTCTGATCCTTGGTTTTAGCACTAAGAGTCACCTTCAGATTGCATGGAAGGCAAGCCCAGTACCCATCAATTTATAAGTGAATGTAAGGGTGTTTAAAGGGTCAAATGGAAAAGGACTCAAGTGATAATGTTCTAAATCAGATAACAGGGCTAGCATGTACCAACAATTAAGGTCTTGGCTAAATTCAATAAGTAGTTTGGGAGTAAGTATGAATAGAGGGAAGACTTGAATGAGAGAAGTGTAGGGGCTGCTGTAAACATCAAGTCCACAAAAGCCTGAGGAAAGTTTCTTACACAAGATCTTCTTGAACTGAGAAAATAAGGAAGCTAAATAAACATCATGATAACATAATGATCAAACATACATCATAACATCACCAAAATCATTCAAGTGAATCATTCAAAACATGAAAATTTAGCATCAGAAGAAAATAAGTTGAAAAAGAAGTTGTTTCTATTAGTCACAAAGTATTAAGTCCATTACATCACTAGATCACAGTTACTTCATCAAAATATTACAGTATAAGGGAGCCTTTCTCAACCATCCGAACCTACTAAAGTAATTGATCTATCTATTTATAACAAAAGGGAGGAAACAACTAGAGATACTAGCTGGCCTCCTTCCTCTGAAAAACTCTAAACATTTATTTTCTCTAACAACTTATCTAACCACCTATGCTATAAAACAAGAAAAATGTTGGTGACTAATCCAACTGAACTTCAAACTGAATTGATTCCCTTCCGTTGCGTAGCTCCTCGTTTACCATGTGTCTTTCAAAGCATGTGGTTGTCTTCATGATGCGAGTTGTTGTTTCTCCATCCTTCTCCATCATCAATTAATCCAAAATTTGTTAGCTTGGTCCTCCTAGATCCCTGGTGTTTGTTGGCAGCTTCCTTGGGTAGAAAATCTAGGTAGCGCACTACAAGGAGAAAAGGTAGCGCTTGTAGGTAGTGCCACTATGTTGCATATGCATGCAAACTTTTTCCCTCAGTAAAATATTTGGTAGCGCCTCTATACTGCGTATATGTACAGACTCTGCTCTCTGTGCAATATTGGGTAGTGCAGTTAGGTAGCGCCACTGTGTTGCGCCTGTATGGAAATTTTTTTCTCTGCGAAATATTAGGTAGCACCACTTACACTGCACCTGTGTGCAGTCTTAGGTAGCATTTCCAAAATGTAGCGTCTTCCATCTTGAACATGTGCAGAACAATTGATGGTCTTTCATGATGAAAAAATCATTTTAATTAGGTGCCCTGACCATACAATAAGTAGTTCCCTTTACCACTGAGGAATCCAACACTTAGAAAAAACCCAAAACTATGATAGTTAACGCTTAGAAGCCTATATAGATGGTAGAGGAAATATTTGGATTTAGTTAACCCTCCCAAAAAGGAACCATCCTAAAAAATGGGGCTTACCTTTACCAGCTATTTTGTCATTTTGACACTTAACCTCACACTCTTTCTAGTAGAAAGAGGATCTTCAATTGACATAGCAGACTTCTTCTTCTTAGCACTGACAGGCTTCTTCAGTGTAGTTGTGCTCTCCTTAGCTGTTGGTTTTTCATCCTCAATGGCAGATTCAACCAACACCTATAAATTTATTTGGGCTACCTCATCTTGAAAGTGCTTTAACTCTTCCTTTAGCTTCTTGTTCTTAGACTGAAAGCCTCTATTCTATCTGTAAAGATTATTTAGTTGTCTATGAAGGGGTTGGGCTCTTCTTGCTGCAAACCTTGCCAAGTCAAGGGTGTAACTGTAGCCATCCATAAGCTATTTCATATGAGCAAAGTGGACCTTATCTTTTTCTTTAAGACGAGCTATTTATTTTCTTGCATCTCTAAGCTGCTTGATAAGTCTTTTGTAGGTCTGAATGTCAGGAGGAACAATGGCATGCACCGTCTCAATAGGATTTTTCTCAGACTCCTCTTCCTCCTGCATGAGAAGTGTCTTGTCTACCTCATCAGGTTCCTTGATGGATTTAATTTTATTATTCTTCCACTGCACATGGGTTTCTTCACTTCTTATCACAAGCTCCTCAAAGTCGTTCACAGAGGTTTCATCTTTTCTCTCCAAAGGTCTTTTAATACCTTTACCTTTACCTTTCTATACAAGGGGCTTCTTGTTTTCCTTCCACATGCTTTTCAATGCCTTTTCCATTCTTCTTTTGGATAGGGGTCTTTGGTTTCTCCTTCATAGGCCTTTCAATGATTTTTCCCTTCTTCTTTAGAATTGGGGTTTCTGGTAAAGGTTTCTCTTGGAAAACCTGCTTAAGAATTGATGACCTTATGAAAGGTCTTTTACCCTTGATTTCAACTGCTGGAGGAGAAGAGGGAAAGAGAAGCTTCTTCCCTTTCTTGGATGCATCTTTGGTAGAAGAAGGCACCTCTTCTAACCCTGGTGGAGGAGGTGGTGAAAAATCCCTATGTGGAGAGGGAAAAACTTTCTCCTCGGCTTCTGTGACCTGCTTGTTGATCTCTGCAACTTGAACAGGAGATCTGCCCTTTCTCTTCCTATTGGTCCCTGCTTTAGTAGAACTGGTGGGTGACAAAGGGCTTGCCATATGTGATTGAGGAGTTGGTGCTAGATCCAACTTGAAATGAGAGGTAAAAACAAAATGATCCCATGAAATCTCCTTCTTACCCAATTCCTCAGAGACTAGCATTCTAACTAATCCAGAGTGGAAAAGGATAGAATCCACATCTTTAGATTTGTCTTGTATTTTTTTTGACATATTACCCATACTCCTCAACAAGTAATAGGGAATATTCATCTCAACCTTACCAGTAAAATGTAGCTACAACCTTATATGGTACTGGTACAAAGTGTTAAATCTCCCTTCACAAGTAAAATATCTCTGTATGATCTTCAATAATCTCTCAAATTGTTCAATCAATTGGCTCCTTGGCATACTTTTAGACAAATCATTGACTTGATATCCAGGTTTAAAGAGATCTTTTGCATAGGCTGAACTCAAAGCCATGGCTTTGAACCACTTTTCCCCTGTAATGGGGATCCCTATTGCAGCTGAGATAGAGGCTTCAGTCACCTCAAACTCCAAATCTCCGACCTTGGTTTTCCTACCATCAAACTGTAATGCAAATTGTCTTGCTACCTCTGGATGGCCTTTCTGCATGTTCTGACAGAAAGAGAGGCACGCTACTCTTTGAAAGGCCTCTCTGTCCATGGGTTTTGTATCAAAAATATGCATGTCCACTGGTTCTGTCCTAACCACCTTTCCACCTTTGTGTGTCTTCCTCGATTAAGGAGTCTCCATGGCTCAGAATGAGGGCTTTTAAGAGGCTTAATGGATGGTAATAACCAAGAAGGATTTGAATCGGGCTTTCAAATATAAGGCTAACCCTTTTGGACAAACTGATGCTAGTAGGCCAAACTTGATTTTAGGAATTAAACCCTTAGTATTGTACATGTATTCTGGAGTGAAAAAAGTGAGGGGGTAATCCAAAATTGGCCCTCTGAAATTGAGTAAAAACACCAAACTCTGAGGTGAAATGAAGCAAGGAAAACAAATAGGGTTTGAGAAGTGCCTCTAAGTAGCGCAACACATACACAGAGGATAGGCTATTTATAGGCTTGCGATATGAATTATTGTGGAGTAGACACCTGTTGGAATCTTCAACAAAATCTCAGGATGAGATTGAAAAAACTTTGGCCCTCGAACCTGCTTCAGTCTCTAACTTGGTTGCCTTGTTGTCACCTGATCAAAACTTGTGAATTTGAGCAACGCATCACTATTGATATTTTCAAAAATATAAACTGTTACCAAGGCTCATAAATGCAGGATATGGTAAGCATCTTTAACTACCTACTAGCACTGAAAACAAGGGACATGACATCAGTCGTGGCAATCATGACTTGAGGTGGAAGTATGACGAACTGGATAGGCGCTACGAAACTTCCTGATGAGTAGGAATCATTTCCAATTCAATAAATGATTAGATAGGTAAGCGAGGACGATGAGGCATGTCTATGAGGTCATGAGTGAGGAGAGAGGAGTGCCACATCAATCTAGTCATGGGAGGGATCGACCTAGGGACAAGTCATGAAGGGGACCAAAATAAGTCATCAGCTAAAATGGTTTAAGGATCAAAAACCAATTTGAGGATCAAATTAGAGCTAAGACTCAAAAACTTTAATCATCTAAGGGATCCTATCAAACATAAATTTTAAAGGGGTGAGAATTTAAAAGAAAATTTAAAAATCTAAGGCTTGAAAAAGGATTGAAAACAAACTAAAAGACCCAAAGCAATTTAGTGTGATAACACTTGGCCTTCCATATACTGGAAACGTTTCGACTCAACCCTTCAGTTGCATTTTGAAGGCTATAAGAACACAATTCCGAGCTATGGAAAATAAGATAAAGCATTCAACTTTGAGAGCAAAGTTACTCTGGAGAAATTACTTCATATTGAGTCTGCATCCCTTTGTCCCTCAAGTCTGAACGCAGTGTTAAGACCCCAAGCTCTTTCCCTATTGCTGAGAGAACCTTATTGTCTCTTTCCTATGAGATTTCCTTTGGTGGAGGCCCAGTTGGAATTTCGAATCGTGCCGACACGAAAGTCTATAATGCTTTCGCTTCTGCTGATCATTTATTAATAGAAATACTCCTTTCCCGTCCAATTGGCATCGTGCAAATATATGATTATTATCCATGGACATATCTGTAATGTTTATTAATGGAATATGCTATCTAATGTGCTAACCCCTTTACATTATCACTATATACTTTCTCTTCTTGTTTGTTGAGAACTTGTTGCAGGTACAAAGCTTTCGGTCAAAGTGCTCAACAGTGGAACATCATCAAACGTTCGACCGAGGTAGGCCTCTTTCTTATCTCGCTTGCACATTGGTTTATATAGTATATGTTGGAATTGAGGATATTTTTGTAGTCATACCTATCTATTGTGGTCTACCTTGGCCATAGAGAGTTTTTCCCTTGTAACAGAATTGGCGACTCCACTAGGGAGAGATCTTGATCCGGATTATTTTTGGCACGAAATGAGATCGGAGATATAATAAAGAAATGCATAGAGATATCAAAAATATTCAATAATATAACATAAATGTATCAGAGATGCAACCATAAACACAGATATACAGTAATACATGATTTCTATTAATGAAATAAATGTACAGAGACTGTAAAAATATAGAGTGAAAGACTCGCTAGAATGGTGGCAGCTTATCTCTGAGAAGAGATGTGACGGCTACTTGCATTCGCAAGAAGATGATTACAATGAGGCTCTGAAGGCCTTTTTACAATAAACAGGAATGCCCAAAACCCTAGACATCCAAAAACCTAACCCTAGGAGATGAAGCGCCAAAAGTCATGTGGGCCCCGTTTGGGTAAGCTAGTACATCAACTTCCCGGGGTTGTAACTTTTGCATATGATCTTTGTTTTAGGCGTATGATATCTCGTTGGAAAGGTATCATAGAGGAGATCCATTTCGGGGGATCAATCATGCCTTTGTATATCATTAAGAACCTCGATATCGAAAAACCTTCATTTAGGCCCTCAAAATGGCCCCGGAAGTTAAAACCTACTAAAAATAGTAAATTGCCAAAATTGCCAGAAAATTATTTTGAGCCAGTCAGAAAAGGTGGGTGGCCATCGATATTCACCTGGATCAATCCTCCCTCCTTAGGAAGAAATTGTCTCCATTGCGTTGAGTTCCCGGGGGAGAGGGAAAAGCATTTGTTGGATCTGCATCTTGGTGAGCTGCTTGTATTGTTGGAGACGTCGCGTTGCTTAGTTTGTGGAAGTCTGTCATGAACCTGTTGAAGCTGAGGCTGTTCAACAAGTCGAGCTACATGAGAGGAATGTGTGTAGAAGGAATCTTTGTGCTTTTTTGCAACCTTTTCAACCTACTTCTGTTGGATAGATGGTGCAGGGGGTGAGGTTGTAGTGGTTGCAGTGTCCTTCTATTCCGCTTTTGAACAAATTGTGAAGAAGTTGAATTTTGCAGTATGAGATACTACCTTGCGACACTTTTTAGGTGGAACAATAGTTGGAACTACCTCTGGTATTCTGTAGAGATGACCCCCCAAAGTAACAATGACACTACAGGGTCGAGACTCATAAAC
>ML777563.1:657727-668845 GCA_009831015.1 Picea engelmannii | reverse complement strand
AGTACATCATCCTTCTTCTCTTGTCCATTCAATACTTTAGAACTAGGGAAAGAGTAGTATTCTGTCACTGTTTGTTCCAGATCCAGGTGGATCTGGGGAGATCGGTTTGTGTCCGCACTTACGGATTTATCCTAAAACAGGGGATCTGACCGACTGTTTGTTAAGACCATGAGGGCCCCTATAATTGATTTTGTTACCTCCAAACTTTAGCAGGGAGTCCCAGGTCCCTCTTGGATGAGACATACCTTCTTTAGCGAGGGAGGCCACTTAGCCATTTTAGCCCATTTGCATGCATATTGGCCGTTTGACTTTTTGGTATTCTCTTTGACTACTAGTTGGCCTTAGGATATTCTTATTTTTTAGAGTCATAAGTCATCATGGAGTCGAACCAGCATCCCCGCTGGTCCCGTCGATTGTTACAGTTACCACCGGATTTCGGGTTCTTTCCTTATAAAAGGAATAGAGTTATTAGGCGTGGTACACACACATCCACCTTTTAGACTTGTGGTCCCACAAGGATGAGTACTGAATCTATTCTCCAGATCACTGGGATTTATTTGACTCCAATACCCACTATAGTTAATGGCACCCCTTCGACTCCTGCAACCACAATGGTTGCAGTACCAGAGGCACATACTGGAACTATGGCTTGGCCTATAGTTAATGCTTCATCTCTTTCCTCAAACCTGTTTGGGGGTCTTGGTCATTCATCTAGTTACAATGTTCAGTCCATCCCTATGGCTTCTAGTCCTTTTTCCTATGGTATGCCTAACTTCACTTTGTAGTTTTCAACTGCCATCCCAGGTGTTGGCCATAATGCTAGCATTGGAATTGGGGGCACTACACCTCCTTACACTCCATTTACATTTGGCGGTTCTCATATCCCTCAAACGAACCCTAATATAGGAAGTGTCCCTGCTCTTAACCCCAGTTCTAATCCTTCTACGATTGGATGGAACAAACAACCCGACGGACAAGTTTCATCCTACATCCCTTCCTCCTCGGTGTCGATTCTGACCAATAATTTTGGCATGATGAATCCACTTCAATCCTCCAGGTTCCCACCTGGAGGAGGTCAGTCTTAGCTTTTGGGAAACCCCCAACCCATATCCAATCCAGTTAGGGGCACTTTTTATAACCCACAGCCCGGATCTAATCCGACTGGGGGCAATTTTCATAACCCTCATCAGAACATTCCTGCTGGAATGATGCCCAACCCACCTTATACGAATCAACCCAGAAGAGGGCCTTATAATTCTGGACAGGGCTTTGGTTCTTACCAGAATCATGGGTGGAATGCAGTTCCCAACGCACAATCTTTCACGGGAGGATGGGGCCAGATGTCGCAACCCCGTCTCCCTTTTCTAGCCACACTTAATCTACCAGATTTGGCTAAGTTAATGAACAACCCAATGAGTCATGATCCCACATGGCCCCCCATCCCCACCAAGCTTCCTTAAGACATCCCAAAGTTTGAAGGTAAGAATGGAGAGGACCCTGGTGATCAAGTCATGACCTTTCACCTTTGGTGCTCATCGAATTCCCTTAACCATGATTCCATTAGATTACGATTGTTTCAATGCACTGTCATTGGAGTTGTTGCGCAATGGTATATTGAGATACGTAGGGGGGTATACGAGTCATTTAATCAGTTGGTGATGGCCTTTCTCAACCACTTTCAATTGCCCATTCGTTATGATGTTGGCCTTGAAATTTTTTCGACTTTACACCAGGACATCGCCACTCATATCTTAGATCATATCCAGGAGTGGTGTAGACGAAGGTGGTTGATTAAGACTCCTATACCCCTGACCTTTCTCCTATAATGGTTCCTAAAGTCTTTTCACCCTCCTATCTCGAAGGACATTGCTACTTCCAGAGTCTCCAATGAGGAAGAAGCTATATTTAGAGCCCAACAACTAGATCTGATATATGCTCAGTCTGGGATGTTATATCACCTTCTTCCAGAAGCACCGCGGTCAAATTATGACCCTAGGCAAAAACCCAGACGTCATGCCAATGGCATTGTGGGATCCACCAATGTAAAGTCCGCAGACTCGATGATGATCCAGTTGAAGAATTTGTCTCTAAACCAGTCTGCTGGAGGACCAGCTTCTTCTGTGTCTTCCAACCCCACTTAGTTGGCGAATGTACATTCCGTGCAATCGTCGAAAAACCCACCTGGTGACCATCAACCAAGAGGGAATAAAAGAAAAGGTAGAAATAATCGTAAGGGTGGGAAAAATGGTAATAAACCCAAGGAAAAAGATAATAATGGGAAGCATAATGATAATGCTGGAGAGGGCAAGAAAGAGAAACATAAGGTGAAGTTTCCTTGTAAAATTTGTATCGATGACCACCTTACACATTTATGCCCCAAACTTGCGAAGGCTGCGAGGCTTTTGAATCTACCACCTGCTGTGTTGATGAATCCATTCCCACATAACAAACACTTAGCCTTGAGCTCTTCGAACGCCAAAAATGCGGTCGATGGGAGTCAAAACCCACTATCGCAAGATGGCGACCACATATGTATCAACATGGTCAATACGGAAATCAATGTAGCCACTCAATATCGAGATTATTGCTCTTCGCAAGCTAACTCTGGTCTAGAAGCTCCCACTCCTCCTCTGAAGATGAACTTACATATTGCGAAACTAGATCCACCACCTCGTATTTTGAAACGAGTACTTAAGCGCTCTACCCACAATCCTAATGCTAGAGCCACCCAGAACTATTCTATTGTTTAGGACCTGGGCCAAACCCCTTGTGCGATGTCGGCTTTGGAGGTACTCCAGACATGTCCCTCACAAAGGAATGCCTTACTCTCTGCCTTAGGAGCTCTAGAACCTAGTGGCTTGAAAGTTATCAAGTT
The DNA here is from genome assembly GCA_009831015.1 of Picea engelmannii. Classification (NCBI taxonomy): domain Eukaryota; kingdom Viridiplantae; phylum Streptophyta; class Pinopsida; order Pinales; family Pinaceae; genus Picea; species Picea engelmannii. The sequence continues at coordinate 665,970 of ML777563.1, read as the reverse complement.
TGATGTCACGGATGTGAAGCCTCACTTACCTTACCATGTGGATTTCCAAATCCACTTGGAGTATTCCAAGTATACCATCAAACGTGCGGTTGTTGATGAAGATGCTACCACCTATGTGATGTACTTGGTCTGTTGGAAATATCTTGGTTCTCCGACCCTTTCCAACTCATCGAACATGTTGACTATGTTTGACAGTCATTCCTTCCACCCTCACGACATTCTCCCACCCTTTCTGGTCCAGTTAGGTGGGAAGACAGTAGAGGTGAAGTAGAGGTAGATGATGCGCCTCTTGATTATAACCTGTTACTAGGTCACAATTGGACCTATGTTACGGTCGTTGTCGTATCGTTCGTCTTTCGTATGCTTTATTTTCCTCATCAAGGGAAGATCGTGATGGTCGACCAATTGTCCTTTGTGTACTCTAGTCCCAATGCATCTGTCGGACGGTCGATCCCTGTGATCTATAATTCTCAGCCGACAACTGAGAATATCGGTGTCAGAATGTATTCTTCCCTTATGATTACTTTCGACTTCTCAACACTGAATCACCAGGTTTACACCATGACTAGCAGGCCTACTTCAATAGAGAGGTCCATTCCTTTTCGCACTTCCTATTTTAATGATCCATGGACCCTACCTTCCCCGACTTCGTCGTGTGAAGGTCAGTCGCATACTGGCATGGCCATGCCACTATTGACAGTAGAGATTGTGTATCAAGTTGTTCTTGACTCTTTCGTCGATCCTGATACTGTTACCTCACTGACGGATGAGGAGGATCCTGTTCTTAGGCCTATATGGGCCACCTTGTTGTCTTGTTGACATGATTTCCTAGATGAGACTTTTCCTTCAAACGAAGCCATCCTCAAAGCCATGAATGGTTCCGATAGACCTTGGGATGATATGCATCATCAATCTTGTTTTCTCCCAAGTCTTGAAAGAATCGAGCAAGGAGACTTTCGATCTACTTTGAGTGTGATAGTCGGTCACGTCATAGTTCCACTTGATATGCATGGCATTTATGCTGAAGGAAATATGGCGAGTATTTCTCCTACCGTGTAAATTGATATCTCTCGTACCCCTAGCAAGATTGAAAACATAAATATTGGTGCAAATTGTTCGCCAGAATAAATTCTGATCTACACCAATCTCTTCAAGGAATTTTGAGATGTATTTGCTTTGTCATATGAAGAGATGCCAGGGATCGACCCTCGTATTGTCGAACATGAGATTAGAACTTACCCGGATGCTAAACCTGTTCGACAATGTCTTAGAGATGTGAATCCTAGAAAGGCCCCTACTATTAAGGCAAAGGTGGAGAAGCTACTTAATGTTGTCTTCATCTACCCGGTCCCCTTGACCGAATGGGTATGCAACCCCGTTCCTGTGAATAAAAAGAAAGGAACCATCTATGTATGTATGGAATTTCACGAACTGAACAAGGCTTTTCCTAAAGATAACTTCCCCACACCTTTCATTGATCAGATTCTCGATGAGTGTACGGGAAGCGAGATATTTTATTTTATGGATGGATTTTCAGGGTATAACCAAATCCAAATCAAACCTGAGGACCAACACAAGACGACATTTATATGTCCTTGGGGCACTTTTTCATACCGGAAAATGCCTTTCGACCTTAAAAACGTCGGAGCAACCTTCCAACATGCCATGACTTTCACTTTTCATGATCTTAAGCACATAGTTGAAGCCTACCTTGATAATCTCGTTGCTCACTCCTGCAAGAGAGTGGATCATATTATGCACCCTCGGCTTGTTTTTGAAAGATGTCGTTACTATAGAATTCGGTTGAACCCTCATAAATGCATCTTTTGCGTTGAGTCTGTTCGTATTTTGCGATTTTTATTCTCTGAGACCGAGATCATGGTAGATCCTCTTAAGGTTGAATCAATATTTCAATTGCCTCCCTCGTGCACGATTAGACAACTTCAGGGTTTACAGGGGAAATCTAACTTTCTGTGTCGGTTTATAGTGAATTATGCCAATATCACTAAGGGTTTCATACGCCTCTTGAAGAAAGACACCCCTTTTATCTGGGATGAGCGAGCCCATGAGTCTTTCGGTTCTTTGAAGAAAGCCTTAGTATCGGCCCCTCTGATGAAGTCTCATGATTACAGTAGAGATTACTTGTTTTATATTGTCGCATCTGAAGAGATGATTGGTATGGTTCTAGTTCAGGAGGATGATGAGCTTCATGAGCATGTCATATACTATCTTAGTCAAAACTTAGTCGGTCCTAAGCTTAATTAATCTCACGTTGAAAACATAGCTTTGGCTATCATTCACACAGTCAAATGTTTATGTCACTATATATTTCTTTGCAAAACTATTGTGGTTGTTGATGTCAATCTGTTTCAATACGTCCTTACCAGGTGTATCATAGGGGGGAAAATACAATAAATGGATTTTCATTTTACAAGAGTTTGATCTTGACTTTGCTTCGGCAAAGTCCAAGAAATCACTCGTCTTCGTATAGTTAATATCTAATTTTCCACGATTAGATGAGGATGTTATCCATGTTGATTGATTTTTCAACGAACACATTTTCCTTGTCTCATCGTCTAACCCCTGGTATGGAGACATTGTTCTCTATCTTTGGACCTTGAAGTTCGCTCGACATATTTCACGAGATGACCGACAGCGTATTAGATACCAAGCTAAGAAGTATACCATTTTCAGCGACACTTTGTATCATCGAGTAATAGATGATATCTTGCATCATTGATTAACTCACGAGAAAGCTGAGTTAGTCCTAAACGACTGCCACAAAAGGGCTTGTGGTGGTCACATATCCGGGCTTGCAACAACCCAAAAATCTTGCTAGCTGGCTATTTTTGGCCTACTATATTTAAATATTGTATTGAAGCGGTTAAGAAGTGTCACCCCTACTAGGTGTTCACTCGGAAAATGCGCTCGCACCCAACCCCTCTTCACCCAGTCATTACCATCGGTCCCTTCACCAAGTGACGTGAAAACTTCGTAGATTGCAACCCAACTTCGGTTGGGGAGCATCAATATATTATCATGGTCGTCGACTACTTTACTAAGTGAGTCGAAGCCATGCCTACCATGAAATTTAGTGTATATACATATATTTTCCTTTTCTTTTTGTCTTCAACTTGCTTATCGAGTTTTCCCTTTATTGACAGATGTCAACGGAGTCTTCAGTCTACCTAGGATTCACAGACGGAGCGAGTCGTCATACACAGAACTTGGCTTCCGCAGCCTGGGTGGTTTACTCACCCGAGGGCCTACTGGTGTCTTCAGGTGGCATACGCATGGGGCCATCCACGAACAATGTGGCCGAATATAGCATCGTCATAGAACTTTTGCACGATGTTATCTCAAATGGTATTCGTTCTTTAGAACTTTTCCTGGATTCCCAGTTAGTAGTATGTCAGTTGAACGATAGTTACTGTGTGCGTGATCCTACTTTACTCCGATGATTCCTATGGGTACGTCTTTTAGAACGACAGTTTGATTTTATCACATATTATCACATTCCTAGGAGTGATAATCATGTATCTGATGCCTATGCTAATTACGTTTTAGATTGGAATTTGTCACATTAATAAAGCAAGGAAAACCATTAAATCAATGTACACATTGCAAAATATAAGTAAAGCCAAAGATCCTTTTTATATATTTCAAAAAATATGGTGTTTATATTACAAAATTGGGGCTAAAACCCTCAAAACACATATACAGCCGAAATATAGATCCCACGACATCTACGCTTGTGGCGCCGGATGTGTGTTATGATAGAAAACCACGAATTTTCCGAGATGTTGAAAAATTCATACCCATTCTCTAGGTACACCCACCACCTATCCCTGCATGGCTCCAGGTAGATCCTCTACCTGAACCATTGGAATCCTCTGCGTCAAACAAGACAGGTTTCCCTGCAGGTTTTGTAGGACTCTATCGGTTTCTCCTCCCACCCCCTCATCAACCTGATGCCTCCATCGATGTCGAGGTAAACCCTCTGGTCATGACGGACCCACATCTACGTCACACAAGTGTCTAGTTAATACTTAAACACCACCCAAAAATATTTTTGTCTCATAATATAAAAATACAAAAAAAATGAAATATTTAAAAACTTTTTACCTATGTCACCGTAGGCAGCCCCTGGTGGAAGTGGCATATCTAGATCTCCTCTGAAGTCGATCCCCGCATAGGGATAGTCATCCAAAGCAATGAATTGTCTCTACCACCAGAAGAAAAAATCCTCGTTGTAGGGTGTTGGCACCCTACCTCCCCCCTGCGGTCTCATGACCTCGGTCCACCGCGCCATGGTTGGATCGTGCAGTCCCCTAGGAAGGATCTCCACTCTAGGTCCCAGACCTGGAACTCGCTCGAAAAAGAAACTACAAAGAATGGAGGCAAACCCGAAGTTTTGCTTACCCCCTTGTTTGCACTCTGTCAACTGACCTTTCATATTGGTCAATAATGAGGTACACCAGTCATAGACAATGGGTCTCACACACTCTACTGCGTAAAACATAAGAGACCTCGACGCCTGGTGCAATGAAGTGGAACCTGTAATCCTGGTCAATACAAGCATGATGATCTTTAGGCTGAGGTTATTTATTGCTTAGATAGGGATTTGACTTCCCACCTTGGGAGTCCCCACCACACAGTGGGCATCAATATACTCCTCAATCTTCATCCCAGTCCCTGCTCCATGTCACTTGAGGTTTACAACCTCTCATCGACGTGATAGACCAGTCAATAAGTATATGTCCTCTACTTCAATCCTCAATGGTTGTTGATCTTTGAGAAGTTTTGTAATTCTTGCACAACTTTTTCATCTTTAATCAAATTGATACAAGTGTATAAGAAGTCCATGAGCTTGCTTACCTCGTTTCCTTGTCTAGCTAAGACATACTGATCAAATGCTGGTGGCATTTCACATTCCCTTACTTTTGGTTTTACCTTAGGTGAAGAAGCTTTTTCTTCTACAAATCCTTTCCTTGCATCTTCAAAAGTATGCCTCTCTCTCCTCGAATCAAACAATTGTGCCTTCTCTGCAGCTCTTCTGATCTCTGATCCTTCTGCAGTCTTTCATGGAGTTACCCTATCTTCTTCTGTAACAATGCCTCCTCTAGTAATAACAGTAACTCTGGGGTACTCACTGCGAGATTCTGCTAATATTAATTGTACTTGTTGGTTTCCTCCTCGTCTCTCCTGGAGTTTGGCTAACAATAATGTACAATATTCGATGACGTGATCAAACGAGTTACAGCAATTTCAAGTGGTACAAGGGTTCTGAAAATCCCTCGCCAAATGTCTTGGTTGTGCGTAGTTATAGCAAATGATTTGACCTCTACCTCGACCCATACCTCCTCCTCATCCCCTTCCTCTAAATTCACCACGAGGGTTGAAATTTCCTCTTCCTGGGGAGGTGAACTGTGCATTATTTCCTTCTTGTTGGGATTCCTTGAATTCTATATCTATCCCTTGATATTTCATGCATGAGATCATAAGCCCTACAATCCTTCTCATCGTGTCCCACATATTTGCAGAATGTACAATAAATATTGGTAGGTGTATGGACATATTTTTGCATATAATAACATTCACTAGGGCGGTGTCTAGTTCTACATACCTCACACCAGGGTAGAGTAGCCTGCTTCAAAGGGCTAGGTACTCTAGAGGCCAAGTATTCATGGAATAGGGGGAAATTATCTTTGTCATGGCCTTCTGATTTACATATGATACACCAGATATATTCTCTTTTCTCTTTTCCTTTATCTTTCTTCATATCTTCGACCTGTAAGGATAAACTAGTTAATTGATTCAAGATTTGACTCATACATGGGATGGATTCTCCTACAGGGGCTACTTATAGTTACATGGCGATTTCCAATGCTTCAGCCTGTGAAGAGACCTTCTGTTGCATCAGAGGAACTCTGATGTGTGGCAGGAGAGCAACGATGAACCATTCTTTATTATGTTTTTCTGGGATATGGAAACTCAAACGACCTGTCAGAGTATTAAATATTTGATCAAACTCCCAAACAGGTTCAGTCACCTTCTGCTTGATTTCCTTCAGCTCTGTAATGCATTGTGACTCCGACTTAGGTTTCTTGAATTTTGCACTCAACCCAGTCTTAATGTCATTCAACGGTTTAGGTTGTCCAAGTCCTTAAGAAAACTTCATATACCAATTTAGTGCGCGGTCCCTCAAGGTAGTACTAAACTGAGTTCTCTTAACAACTTCATCAGTGACTTGCTTGATGCTCCATACAGCTTCGCATAAGAACCAATGTCAGTCAGGATCTTCATATCCATCTCCTCTTAAGATGGGTATCCTCATTTCATCTGCCATATATCTTCCTTGGTTTCTTGACTGAGAATTTGCTAAACTGCTTGTAACAGTACTCTCATTGCTCTGACTACTCCTATTACTTTGGTTACTTAATGTTGTCAAAACAATAGGAGGAGTAATATTACTTAGTTCAACAATAGGCACAGTGCCTGAATTTTCTATTTCTTCCCGATGAATTTCTTCAGATCCTACTTCCTCTTTTATTGTGGACTCTGACTACTCTTCGTCTGTTATATCTGCTTCTTCTCCACTATATAATCCCTCGTCTTCATAGTTTTTCTTAAATAGGTTCACAAGAGAAACCTCTTTGAACAGTCTCCCATTGTGCATGAGTCCAGCCTCTATGTCATTGTCATTGTCTAAATTCTTGAACATTATCTTCACTGTATCTTCAGGATATTCTTCTCATTCAATAGCATATTAATCTTCAACTTCAAAAGGTGTATAAATTTTCCTCTAGGTCCCTTAAATAAATACCTCTCTGCTTGACTATACGATTCGAATATGTCAATAGCAAACTCAGTAATGTACCTTCCAATAGTGCTATCAAACTAGAGATCCACTACTCTAGACACAACATTATCAACTCTCTTGACCTTCTTGATCAGTGTTGTTGTCCAAACCACAGGCGGTCTAGATCTAATCTCAAACTAGGTATCTGATAATCTAGCTAACCACTCGTATAAATCCTTATGAATTCCTCCAAAGAAAATTTTGTGTATGTCGGTAAAGATGTACCTTCCCAACCAGTCTTTTGTACTAATACTAGGGTTCTTGTTCCCAGCTTTGATGAATTCATTTTCTTGTTCTTCTATCCACTTCTGAATCTCTGTCTTTGATGGAAACCACCTTGACATTCCCTCAAAAAGATCACGGTCCCGACAACAAAACCATTTGTTGGAATAGGGGCAGACCCAGGGTTCATCTCTAACAATGCACCAACAAGCCCTAACTATTGTCCCTTTCAGCAAAAACTGCAAAGGAGATGTAGTCTCACCCAAAGTAGCAATAGGGGGTTGCAGGACACAAGTGTCTACAACCAGAGGAAATGCAAAGTGGATCCAGGGCAACAACACACAACAATCTAGATATTCTTTACCACTCTTAATCTTACTTTGCAAGTTATATCTCTGATCTAAAACAACAATGCAATAACAGGATAACAGATACCAAATAACACAACATCAACCACAAGACAATAATATATACGTGGTTCACCCTCTCCCTAGGGCTACGTCCACAGAACTATGTTTCTTTATATATTAGATGAAAACATACAGTTCTGTATGTGCACTTAGTTGCAGATCTTCTCTCTTTCTCTTCCCTCCTTGTGCACCTAGCTGCAGGGGTGATCTTCGCACCCAACTGAAGATCTTACAATACAAACTCAATATCACTCTTAACAACAGTAATAACAACAACAATGACCAACAACCAATTACTGAGAAACCATCTCGCCTCTCCTAGAACTTTATTTATACATTACATGACTTCCTCGGACAGCCTTATACCAAAGTCTAGGTGTCAAAACCCTAGGTGAAAAACCCTAGGTGCCAAAACCCTAGGTCCACTTGACCCGTGTTTTAAGGGCTTCGCCAGCCTGTTCTTCCTTCTTTTCCATGAAGTGCTCCAAATCACCCATTGTTGTCATTTTCCGCTAATTGAGTTGTCCATGATCTATCTTCTTTGACTCTTTATCTCCCTTGATATTCTCTTCCAACGGCTAGCTTTTCCTTTACTTCGCTCCTTATTTTATGCTTCTTTACCCACTTCGACCCTTCCTCGATTTATGTGCCTTCTACGCAGTTCGTACTTCTCCTTTCTTCCTTAGTCTTTTCTTTCTTACATAACCAAGGACCAACGCCTACCCCCCCTCATATTACCACATACCACC
>ML777563.1:613042-635726 GCA_009831015.1 Picea engelmannii | reverse complement strand
CGCGGGACGTCTCCGAAGCGGGCGTGTGGCTAAGGTATGATTTTAACTGGTGAAGTATAATGCATTTTTACTTTCGGCAATTTAATGTTATTGATGTTGAAATTGTGGATTGGTTATTGCATTATTATAATTTCGGCATTTTCATTCCGAAATGTTATTGTGAGTTTTTGTTGGAAATGTTTAAATTGTTCCCGCCGTTTTGGCCATGAGAAGAGTGTAGTTGTTGGGCGTTTTGGGTACGCATCGTAGATAGGGGGTCGTCACAAATATGAAAAGGTAAAAGTCCAACGATTTATCAATGGGTTACCTCAGACCTACCAGAACAAGATTGAGTTTGATGAGCCAAAGACCTTAGAAGACACTATCTGGAAGGCAGGGTGTTGTTATGAACAATTTGGGCATCAAACATAACCTCGTGAGGATTGGAAGAAGAAGAGTAGTTTTGGGTTCAAGAAGAAGGGATTTAAATCCTCGAGGTTTAAGAACTATAGGAAGGATTCAAAGATGAGCCTTCCTACCTGAAGTGTGTACCATCATAATTTCCCCTACCAGAGTGGAAATAAACCTTTTGGATCAGCCCCAGGAAAAAATGATAACCCAAGAGAGAACCCTTGAAATGTTGGGGTTGCAGAGAAGAACATATGTTGAGGGATTTCCCACACAGACAACAGAATAGTAGGATAATATACAACATCCAAGAAGCTACCACAATCAATGATGTGGCTAGGAGCATGCCACAGATTTATGCGGCTTTGGATAATAAACAAGCCGACCACCAAGCTTCAGTGGTGGAGATGGAAGGTATGATCGCCAACCGTCTAGTTTCTATTTTAATTGACCCTGGTTCTAATTTGAGTTATGTGGCCCCTCAGACTATTGATAAGTGTAAACTGCAACCAGTTAGGCATGTTAATCCATGGTTGGTACAACTAGCCATTGGAACCAAAATAAAAGTAACAGAGGTCTTACTAGCTTTCCAATTCATCATGGATGGGTTGCCCACCCAAGCGAACCTTAACATACTTCCCCCAGGATCTTATGACTTATTGATTGGTATGGATTGGTTGGTTTCTTATAAGACTAAGTTGGACTATTACCATAAAACTTTAGAATGTGTAAATGAATAAGGGGGAAAGATGACCCTCCAAGGGATTCAAAAACCTGTCTCATTGAGATAAATATCATCCCTTCAAATGAAAAAGTATTGTAGAAAGGGATGTACTCTATATGTATAACAGGTGTTGGAATCTTTTGAGGATGAAAAACTAAACCTGGAGGACCACCCCATATTAAGTGAGTATAGAGACATGTTTCTAGAAGAGTTACCAAGTCTACCTCTGAGAAGAGACATTGAATTCTCGATAGAACTTGCACCAGGAGTAGTGCCAGTGCCCAGGACACCCTATAGAATGAGTACACCCGAACTAGTTGAGATCAAGCTACAGCTAAAAGAAATGATGGACAAAGTTTACATCTGACACAGTGTGCCTCCATGGGGAGAACTAGCCTTGTTTGTGAAAAATAAATATGGCACTCTCCGACTTTGCATAGATTATAGACAACTCAATAAGACAACCATAAAGAACAAGTACCCCTTACCAAGAATCGATGACTTCTTTGACCAATTAGGGGGTGCTTCCATTTTATCAAAGATTGACTTGAGGTCTGGATACCATCAAGTCCGAATCAAGGATGAATACATCCACAAAATGACCTTCGGGACAAGGTATGGTCATTATGAATTTGTGGTGGTGCCATTTGGACTAACCAATGCCCCCGCCACTTTTATGTGCTTGATGAACAAGGTACTCAGTAAATTCCTAGACATATTTGTATTTTTTTTCATTGATGATATCTTAATCTACTCCAAGAATAGATAAGAGCATGAAGAACATCTTAGAATTTTACTTCAAGTACTAAGAGAGCATCAACTCTACGCTAAGATTAGAAAGTGTGACCTTTTCCAGAAGCAAGTGCATTACTTGGGCCATGTCATTTCTGAAGAAGGGGTAGAAGTAGACCCTGACAAGATCACATCTATTATGGAATGGCCTACCCCAAAGGATGTATTTGATATCAGATCCTTTATGGGCTTAGTAAGATATTATAAAAGGTTCATAAAAGGATTTTCCATGATTGGTTGTCCAATCACTGCCCTCTAGTAAAAAGGGGTTAAATTCACTTGGACATCAAAATGTGAAGAAAGATTTCAGGAACTGAAATACCTTCTAACCCATGCACCCGTGTTGAAGGTTATAGACCCTGATAATGAATTCCTCGTGTGTATAGATGCTTGCAAGGAAGGACTCAGAGGAGTCCTTATGCAAGAGGAACGTGTAATTTTCTACGCATCTAGGAAATTGAATTAGAATGAAATCAATTATGTGACCCATGATCTAGAGTTGGATGCCATAGTGCATGCTTTAAAAATGTGGAGGCATTACCTCCTAGGTAGGATATTTGTACTTATGACATACCACTGTGGGTTGATGCACCTGTTTGATCAACCAAGACTCAATGTTAGACAAGCTAGGTGGATGGCTCTCCTTAGTGAGTTCGACTTCAAAATCAAACACATCAAAGGGAAGGAGAATAGGGTAGTCGATGCCCTTAGAAGAAGTGTGAAAATGATTCACCTGGAAGCAATAAGCACCTATGAAACAGATGTCATAGAAAGAATCAAGAATGCACAAGAAACAGATGCATTCTTCAAGGTCATGACCTCATACGTAAGTCAAGAGCCTATAGGGATAAAGTATGAAGGTTATCTGATGCTCGATGAAGTCTTGTTGACCTACAGAAATAGATTGTATATTCCAAGTTGTGATGACTTGAAGAGGTTCATAATGGATGAAGTACATAAGAGACCATATACTGGTCACCCAGGATATCAGAAAATGATCATGGCCACTAGGAAACAATTATATTGGCCTGGACTAAAAAAGGACATAACCAACTATCTAGCTAAGTGCCTAGAATACCAGCAAGTTAAGGCAGAACATTGACACCCGACAGGTTTGTTACAACCTCTACCAATTCTAGAATGGAAATGGGAAACCATTTCCATGGATTTCATCACCGGATTACCAAGATCGACTAAGCAAAATGATGCCATCATGGTAGTGGTGGACAAATTGAGTAAGTCTTCTCACTTCATTCCTGTCAAGTCGAATTGCAAGGCAATAGATATTGCTAACATCTTCATGAAGGAGATATTCAGACTACATGGCATGCCTAGAGAGATTATATCTGACAGGGACACAAAATTCACTTCAAGCTTTTGGAAATCCTTGATGGCTAGTCTTGAGACTAAATTGTTTTTTAGCACAACCTATCACCCCCAAAATGATGGACAGAAAGAAAGAGTAAACCAAATATTAGAAGACATGTTAAGGATGCATGTAATGCATCAGCCTAAGAAGTGGGAAGACTACCTGCCATTGGTAGAATTTTCCTACAACAACGGTTATCAAGAGTCACTAAATATGATCCCTTTTGAAGCCCTCTATGGTAGATAGTGAAAAATTCCCCTAAGATGGAATAATCCAGTGGATATAATTTCAATCAGATCGGACATGTTGAAAGAAATGGAGCAACAAGTGATTCAGATAAAACAAAATCTAAAAATTGCTCAGGATAGACAAAAGAGCTACGTCGACTGAAAGAGAAGCCCTAGAGAGTTCAAGATAGGAGACCATGTATATCTCAGAATTAGACCCAGTAAGAGCTCCCTGAGAATGGGAGCTTGTGCCAAGATGGAACCTCGGTATTTTGGACCCTTTGAAGTCTTAGATAGAGTGGGATTTGTATCCTATAGGCTAGCACTCCCTCCCACAGTAAAGGGACATAATGTTTTCCATGTTTCATTATTGAAGAAATATGTACATGATTCTAATCATATAATTGACTGGTCTATGATCCAGGTGGAGCCGGAGGGATAATTCTTTCCAGAACCTCAATTCATACTAGACAGGGAGGAAACCTCACTCAGGAACTAAACCATTGCATAGGTCAAGGTGCAGCGGAAACACTTTGTCCCAGATGAGGCTACGTGGGAAATGGAGGATGCCATGAGACATGCATATCCAATTTTGTTTACTTCTGTATATACGTAGCATGTTGACATATAGAACATCGAGGACGATGTTCCTTTAAGCGGGAGGGAATTGTAACACCTTATTTCCCCCAGTTTGTAAATATAACTATATTGGCCAAGGAACTATGGAACACTCAAAGGTGTGAATGTTTGATTTGATGGACCTTTGTATGAAAGGTCTATGAATGTAAATTATGTTATTTCAATAGAAAATGGATACATGTTACATGATTGATGGAAAGGGGATGTGCTAAGAGAGACCATGAATTTTATGAAAGAGATGGTGGAGAGGACCATGAATGGTTGTGTTAGCCTCCACCAAACCAGTACTTTGTTGGATTTAATTGCTCAGGATCAGAACAACCCTCTGACCCAGGAATGAATTACAGTTAGCCTGGTAGGTGGGAAGACCTCTTCAAGAGTTAATGAGGGGATGGGGAAGACCGCCCATGTGTAAGGATTCCAAACCTGACCACGGACTGGGAATTTGGGCCACATGCAATATTACTAGGAAAGGCGAGAAAGGAAAGCATGGGGGTCAGAGAGGAGGACTTGCGAAGAGTGCAGAGATGAGAGCAAAAGCTCTGGGATTCGAGGAATAATTGTGAAAATACTTTTTTCTGATCATGGGAAATAGAGACTGAGATGGGAGAAGGAGAGTAACCTTCGTCCCCATCTATTTCTGAGTCGGAAGAAGATATCAATAAAAAAAAACATCGTGGTCTAGCTCAAGGGTGGCTAGTGGTAAATCCATTAGGAGTGACTGAGCCTATGGTTGGGTGGAAACGGGCACCCTTTCCAGCAGTTGCTTCACGTTATCTAGTTCTGATAAGTGTTTCCATACTTTATGTGTTGAATTGGGAATTAATAGTTGTATGCATGTCTTTACTTATCTATAATTGGTTCTGCATTGAAAAGGTTAAATTATGTATATACGTTGGTTTCCTTGAGGACTTGTGCTTTTTCTTTTCCTACATGCTCCAGTTTAACTCTCGAAGGTGTTTTCTGTAGGGAGCTACCTCACATCTATCGAATTGGAGAAAGCCTCTGGGCATTGCTACCATCTTGGTGACCTCACAGGTTTACATTGCCTAGTTTCAGAACTTAAGGTTATGCGAACTAGGAAGACATTTTTCTTCAAACCAGTAGTTTGAGAGACCTTGAACTCGCGCCCATGACCTTAACTAAAACTCATCTAAGAGTAGATTGCACAGCCCGAGAGTCCTCTGAAGGTCTGTGTGACCTGGGTCTAGGAACCATGTGCTAAGCCTGAAAGGATCTAGCTCAAAATGGTTTCAGAGTTTTGGGAGTTCGACGTCTAGAATGTCAAACTTCACGATAATCAAAATTACCCGAACTCCTTGAGTAACAAGATACATAGATGAATCAAGAGCCTAACTAAGAAGATGAATGTGAACCGTTCATTAGGAGGAAAACCTATCTCATTCGTCAGAATGACTCAAAGACCCACTAGAGTTAACAAATCAAATACTAGTCGCTCGATTAGATAGATGGTTGGAAATCATTGCAGAGCGCGGAGGTGAAATTAGAGGATGTGATAGATCATGGCCTGCAATCACCCAACATCATTGATCTCATTGGAGATGGAATATCAACAACCACGATCAGACAGATTCGGGTGAGCACTTCCCAGATTGCAGATATTGGGCCCTGCAATCGTTGTGAACCGTCGATCTGTGAACAGAGATCTATGGTGGGGAATCATTGCGGAGTGAGAAGATGAAATTAGTAGATGTGCTAGTTAACGACCCACAATTCACCAATGTCATTTATCTTGTCAGGATAAGAGGCCAACAACCATGATTAGACCGAGTTGGGCGAGTAATTTTCTGATTGCAGAGATTGAGCCCTCAGATAAAGAGCAAGCACGTTGGGTCCCCACAATCACTGTGGATCGTGGATCTAAGGATACTTCAGGATCCCTCACTATTATTCTATCGTGGGGACATGAGTATTAACGTCGAGATCATGTGGGAGCCCATGTGTCGAGTGACAGGGTTTCCAGGTGTCCCTCTCAGAGTGGCCTAACAATGAGACCCAAGGGACCCTTGAGAGAAAGTTAAGAGTTGTAGCTCTTTGGGGTTAGGTGGAAACCCTCGAACCATCAGATCTAGGCTATGGTCAGCCTGGCATTGACCAACTCCAAAACAATCGAAGTGTGAAGGCACGGGGATTCCCAAAGGCCGGAGTCTCGAAGTCATCCCATTCATCGGTTGGAAAAGGACGCGTGGTGGAAGATCTGCCACTTCGGAGAAAATTCACTCCAGGAGAAAAGCAGAGTTGGTTAGAGAAAGAATTCCCAAAGGCCGAAGCTTCGGAGTTCATCGGAGTCGTCCATCAACAAAGGACAGGTGTCAACAGATCCTTCGTTTCAGAGGATAACCACTTCAAATAAAGTGGGGTCGCGTGGATGGAGAACTCCCAAAGGCCAAAGTGTCGGAGTCCATCATGACCATTGAATAGAGGATGGAACATGTCAGAAGATATGACACTCCAAAAGGATTGCACTTTGGAGGTTTGTGTTTGTGAGTACTTTGGAATTTGTTGAAGTGTGAAGTCCCGAAGTAAATCAAAACCGTTGATGTTCTGTGGACGCGTGGCGTAAGATCGCGCAGTCCAAAGACTTGGTGCTCTAGAAGACTTGAGGAGAGGTGTTTTGGAATTCTTTGAATCTTGGACACTCAAAGTAACGACAGGTTGTTGATATTGATAAAGAAAGGGGACCACTAATCCCCGTGGCATACCCAAAATTCACTGATTTGGTTGTTCAGGAGATTTGTGGTGTCATAAGTTGAAAACATTTGGAGCTCGAAGCTCCAAAGTGTCGAAATAGGTGCATGTTGTCTTGGTATCTGGTCGTAGCTCGAGGTCATATGCGATTGTAGTCATAGGGAAGGGGCTAGGCTTGGAATTCAAATCTGAAGTTCAAACGTCGAATTCCCCGCTAGCCTGTGAGTTAATCAAGGATCAAGCCCAGTCGTTGGATTGGTTGGTGGATGGATCTTCGCCACAGATTTAGGGAGGCTAGAAGCTTCAGGA
Organism: Picea engelmannii; assembly: GCA_009831015.1. Lineage (NCBI taxonomy): Eukaryota > Viridiplantae > Streptophyta > Pinopsida > Pinales > Pinaceae > Picea > Picea engelmannii. The sequence continues at coordinate 628,570 of ML777563.1, read as the reverse complement.
TATTGGAGAACTCGAGATGAATCATATTGAGTCAGACCCATATTTAAGCCATGTGGCACGACCAATGAACACCCGAGGAGCTTGGGATTGGTATATCTTCCAGTTCTGAGCTCAGTTTTGAGCATGGAGACCGTGGTTGGAGAGATCTAGATGAGAATAATGTGATAGAGACCCTAAATGGAGGACTTGATTACTTAAGGAGAATGAAATTTTAGTGCCTCCACCATGGGTGTGTTACAACGACTTTTCTTAAAGAAGGATAAATGCAATCTACAATAATCTTGGAAGGGCCACACTCTTCAACACAATCAACCAGTTTTTTTGCAAGATCTCCATCATCATCAACTTCACAAAGGAATCCAAACACAACTCTAATAGCTGGATCAATTCATGGAGAAAAGGAGCCAAATATTTTTGACAAGTATCAAGAAATTAAGCAAAGGAATGAACTTCTCAACAACAGTACTTATACTCAATTTTGGAAACAGACTTCTACTCCTCAACACAAAATTTTGTCATCCTTTGACATAGAGAAGGGAAGAATGCAAATGACATTCTTATAGGCATAGGTCCCCTCTCCAAATACAACAACTGATTACAAGAAGACTTTATTTGAATTTGATACAAAGGATGTCCATCCTATTGATCAGATGGATATGCACAGATAGACAACGGAGATGATTTTTTCAACCTTGACAAACACCTCAATGATAGCTTCCAAATTACAGGTATCACTGACTAATATCCGGTCTCAATTAAAGATTGAAAAGTGCTCTTATTTGGCCAAGGATAATAAGATAAAATCATTAGAAGAGTTAGTTCTCAAGATTGGATATGACCCAACTAATGTCAAAGTAGTAGAAGAGTTGATAAAGAAGAAGAATGTCGATATAGCATCACTCATAAAACAACTGAAACTTCCAGCAACAGAGGATTCACAAACTAAAGAGGTAGTTGAGACAGATGTTAGGATATTTAGAAACTTAGGAGTTAGTTGAGATATTCTTTGTCTAATGTGTCGTTAGGTAAAAGTGTGTTTCTTTAGTATGCATTTGTAGTTAGGAAATCTGACGGTCATGATATGTTCCCGACATAGAGTGATCTGACAGTTCATATTCTCCTCGATCTTAATGGCCATTGATCCATGGCTTAGCACCCGGTTGGTCCATGATCTCTATTTAAAGAGAACGGAGGGTCATTTTACGACGATCGATTGTGAGAAACTCTCTTGTAAAATCTCTCTGTAATATTTTTATTTTGCATGAATAAACTTCTCCAAGTGGTCGCATTGGTTGGTGCCATGGATGTTTCTTCGTAGGCGTTTTACCATGTCAAAACATCAGTGTATTGATATTTGATTTGGTTGTGTGAGTGGTTACTAAAGGTGTTCATCCTCTATTGGAATACCTATGTTGTCGAACATGGTATAAAATCATGTTTAAAGACTCGCTCCTGTTGTAGATCGAGATCGTGAATCTGAGTTGCCTCATCTCCATTTTATGTCATTTACGTACATTTCTGGTCTGAGAGGATTTTTCCATTGCATCTGGAGTTCTCATTTCAGTGAGGAACACTTTTCTTTTCAATCGAAAAGGTTTCCATTTTCCCAAGATACGTCCATTTCAGTCAGATCCAGAGGTATAAAGCATGAATACACATTTTTTTAATTTTTGCAGAGTATTATTTTGGTTTTATTTCATTTTTATATTATTTATTTCCGGGTTTCTACTCATTTAGATCTGCATATGCTCATTTCCCTGCGCCCTATGCGATCTCAGAAAATCATAAACATATAGGAAAAGGTGCATCTTCTGGGTAAGCTAACCGAGATCTAACCCTTATTGTAATCAAGAAGCAGAATTTTTTTCTTGTGTGAAGAGTTTTTTTTAGCACGCTCTCCAAGGCCGTCTTCAACAACAACAACAACAGTGAAAATAGTTTTTTTTAGCACGCTCTCCAAGGCCATCAACAACAACAACAATAATCCTCTTACTAAACAATACAGTATGTTTTGTTAGACCATTTGGTTAAAAGTTGTCTTATTAAGTAAGAGGTCTTGAGTTCAAGTCTCTCTTTTTGTTATTTTTTTTTTTTAAATTCATGCTAAAATTGTAAAGTGTATTTCACTTCAAGTATAAAAGTGAATCACTATAAGTAGCTTTAATATTTTATTTTAGAGTTATTTATTTTGCATGCAACTTTTCTTTTATAAAGTAACTTCATTGTAAAAGTGATCCCCACTTCTCTTTATAAAAGTGGGTCACTTCATAAAGCAACTTACACCACCACGTGGTCCTTTGGTTACTGTTTATGCATTTTTTTAAAAGGGCATAACTCTCACATTCGAAGTTCATTTCCAGTGTCGTTTTTTTTTTAAAACCGCCTAATTTTTCGAGATCTTTCCATCTAGATCATTAGTTTCAGTTTTTAAATCCATATTATCTGCATATTTAATATGGATTCTACAAGTAATCTCTTGCTTACGAGCACCAACTACTTCCAATGGAAATCCCATATGGAGAATTTATTAAGAAGTAAAGTCTTGTACCAAATTACCTTGGGAAAGGAAACAACACCCATTGATGTTGATAAGAAAGTCAAATGGGATAGTAGGAATGACGAACCACATGGATTAATCAGAATGTCCATCTCTCCTGATTTAAGGTTCCACCTTCAATCAATTGATCAACCCAAAGAAGCTTGGAAAAATATTGAATCTGTGTTTGGTAAACACAATATTACTCAAGCACAATAGTTAGAAAATCAATTACTGACTTTAAGTCCAAATAATATTTCTTGCATTGAAGATTATCTATCTAAGTTTAAAACACTCGGAACTTTATGTGAAGAATGTAAGATAAAGATAGAATAATATCGTTGCATCTATATTATTCTTTCTAAGCCAGGTAGTGCATATTTTGTGTTTGTATCTACCTTTTATGCCATGCAAGAGGCTCTAGGGACAGCTTATAAAAAACCCAGTCTTGAGAACTTTTGTGATGCTTTAATCAGAAAGCAAGATAATCTTTTACAACTTGGAGTGATCAGCACTGCAGGTACCTCCAACAAATCCTTATTCGTCCATCAAAAAGATAAACCCAAGAATCCCAAGAAGCAACATCCTCGCCACAACAACAAGCAATATAAGGGTCCCAAATCCACTCAGACAAATTCCTCTCCTAATGGTGACAAAGGAGAAAAATATAAAAGTAAGAAGACTGACAGACATTGCAACTGTTTTGATAAAGATGGTCATGATGAGTCCAAATGTTACAAGAAGATGACAACTTTAGAAGCAGTGATGAAGAAGCACAACATGAATATTAATTCTACTACTTCTTCTTCTTCTCATGGACATGCACTTTCTGCTTTTGGTTTCTCCTTCAATATAACTTCTACTTCTTCTTATTATGAGTGGATTATTGATTCTGGAGCATCCTATCATATGGATAAGGATAGAGACATATTTTCTTCTCTAAATGAATGTAACACCAAGAAAATATTTGTCGGTGATGATAGATCTCTTAGTGTTGAAGAATATGGAATAGTTCAACTAGAAAAACAGCCATTTCAATTATGTATTATGTGTTCCAAGTCTGTCTTGTAACCTTCTATCAGTATATCAAATCACTCATTTAGGTGAAGGTAAAACCATAGAGTTTTCACCTCACCAAGTTGTAATCAAGGATCTAAAATATCCTAAGCATGTTCTTGCAACTGGAATTGTTGATGATATTACTAGGTTGTACAAGTTTGACAACTTTGGGTCATCATATTTTTCATCATTTTTTGTTTCTCATAGCGATGACTTGAGAAAAATTTGGCATGATCGGTTTGGTTATCTAAACTATCGCTCATTGCAAAAACTATGTAATCAATAGATGGTGATCGGTATTCCTCTTGTTTCATGCAGAGATGGTGTTTGTGCCAGTTGTGTTCTTGGCAAACATCATCGAGACAATTTTGACAAACGTGCCTCTTGGCACACCTCAAGTCCTTTACAGCTTGTTCACAATGATTTGAGTGGTCCACTTTCTTCTCCTTCTTTTTCTGGGTGCAAGTATTTCTTAACTTTCATTGATGACTTTTCCAGTCTTACTTGGGTTTACTTCTTAAAACTTAAGAGCGAAGTTTTTGACAAGTTTTTGGCCTGCAAGGCCCTTGTGGAAAATCAATCTAGACATCAAATTCAAAAGTTAAGAACATATAATGGAGGTGAATATGTGAACAATAATTTTACAAGTTACTTCACTACATAGGGCATACAAATTCAACACATTGTTCCATATACACCATAGCAAAATGGTGTTGTTGAGAGAAAGAATCGCATATTAAAAGAAATGTCTGATTATATGATCCAATCTAAGGGATTAAGTCTAAAGCATTGGGAAAAAGCAATCAAATATGAAAATTACATAGTAAATCACATTCCCACAAAGGATCTTAAAAACATAACACTAGAAGAAGCTTGGACAAAAATTAAACCAGATGTGAGTCACTTCTGTGTATTTGGCAGTATAGCATGGGCTCACATTCCTGATGAGAAAAGGAAAGCATTGTAGCCTAAAAGTGAGAAGTGTATATTTGTTGGTTATTTTGAAGATGTCAAAGGTTATAGACTTCTTCAACCACATTGTAATGACATTATTATTAGAAGAGATGTTAAATTTGATGAAAATCTCTTGTCCTGCGAGCCTAATTCGGTGATTGTGCCTTCTTTGGCTTGTGATCCATCTTAGACGTTTGTGCCTTCTTTTGTTCCTATTCTATTTTCTTCTTCAGATGATGACAGTGAGGATGAAATTCCACTTCCGCCTGCTCACCTTCCTCCAGATGAGTCCTTTGAACCTGAACCAGCACCAGCTCAACTGCTTCCTAGATGGGTCCATTCAACATGAGAAGCAACCGGTGATCTTGTCAGTGATCCTTCATATCAACATCAAACACATTCACAGTTCTAGTGAGCCTCTTCTCTTTTGGATTAAGTTTCAGAGACTCATGATCCATAGACATTTGCAGAAGCCTCAGGTCATCCAGATTGGGATACAACAATGAACGAAGAATATTGTTCTTTAATGGCCAATGATACTTGGGATCTTGTACCTCTTCCAAAAGGAAGAAAACTTTTCAGATGTAAATGGGTCTACAGAACTAAGTATGCATCAGATGGAAGTGTTGAAAGACACAAAGCTCGGTTAGTTGCCAAAGGATTTTCCCAAGTTGAAGGAATTGACTATAATGAAACCGTTTCCCTTGTAGCCAAAATGAATTCCATATGCCTTGTTGTTTCCCTTACCACCTCACATAAATGGGAGGTCCATCAAATGGATGTTAAATCTGCCTTCTTGCATGGAGATTTGCAAGAATAAATCTACATGGAACAACCTCCCGGCAATGTCCAGAATGACTCTAGCCTTGTTTGTCACCTTAAGAAATATCTTTATGGTCTTAAGCAAGCTCCCCGAGCTTGGTATGCCCAAATGGAAAACTTTCTTATTGACACCATATTCTCTAGATGCCATTATGATCCTAATGTCTATACCAAGAAAGTAGGAAGCCATCTCATAATCCTTGTCCTTTATGTTGATGACCTTATCCTTACTAGTAGTGACTCAAAAATTTTAAACCATGTGAAAACCATCCTTAAGAAGAAATTTGAAATGACAGACTTAGGTTTTCTCACTATTTCCTTGGCCTCCAAGTTTTACAAACCAATGAAGGAATTTTTCTTTCCCAATCTAAGTATGCTTGTTACCTTCTTCGTCGCTTTCACATGGATGATTGTAAACCAACCCCTTCTCCCTTATAGTATGGAGTCAAGATTACTTCCACTTGTACTTCTCTCGAACTTGATGCCACCCTGTACCATTAGTTAGTTGGTAGCCTCGTATACTTGACTCATACCCATCCTAATCTTTCCTTTGATGTTGGTCTTGTTGATCGGTATATGCAAACACCACATGAAAGCCATTGGAAAGAAGCTAAAAGGAGTCCATGGTACAATTCAGTTCAGGATACATTATAGTTCAGGGGGGACTCCTTTATTGGTTGGTTTCACTAATTCATATTGGGCTGACAACCCTGATGATCAAAATTCTACTACAGGTTATGTTTTTATCCTTGGTTCAGGACCTGTCACTTGGGCCTATAAGAAACAATAGGCTATTGCACTTTCTTCAACAGAAGCAGAGTACCAAGAAACGATAGATGCAAGTCAGGAAGCCTTATGGCTTCGACAGATTCTTTCAGAGTTTGGATTCCAGCAGCAATATCCGACCATCCTTTGGTGCGACAATCAAAGTTCCATCAAGCTCACCAAAGACCCAATTCAACATCAGCGCAACAAGCACATTGAGTTGCACGTGGACTTCATCAGAAAGCTCATTCATGATCAAGTTATTGAAGTGCTCTTTTTCCCTATAGAAGATCAAGCTACAAACATTTTCACAAAGTCTCTTACAAAAGAAAAGTTTTCCAAACTTCGATCTATGTTAGGAGTTCAGGAAGTTGTCATTAAGGAGGGATAGGCTCTAATGCCTCCTTCCTTATCCTATTGTGTCACTATTGTAAATACTTCAATCTTATCCCAAGTTGTTCTTAAGGGGGGATGTTAGGATATTTAAACACTTAGGAGTTAGTTAATATCTACTTGGTATAAGGTGTCGTTAGGTAAAAGTGTGTTTCTTTAGTATGCATTAGTATGCATTCATAGTTAGGAAATTTGATGGTCACAATATGTTCCCGACATAGAGTGATACGATGGTTCATACTCTCCTCAATATTAACGACCATTGATCTATGTCTTAACACCCGATTGGTCCATGATATTTATTTAAAGATCATCGAGGGTCATTTGCTGACGATCGATTGTGAGAAACTCTCTTTTAAAATCTCTTTGTAATATTTTTATTTTTCATTAATAAACTACTCCAAGTAGATGCATTGTTTGGGGCCATGGATGTTTCACCGTAGGGGTTTTACCACATCAATGTGTTGATCTTTGATATGGTTGTGTGAGTGGTTACTAAAGGTGTTTGTCCTCTGTTGGAATACTTGTGTTGTTAAACAACAGAGAGCCAAAAAGAAGAAATGCTCAAATTGATTATGGAGCAAAATACACATATTAGGAAGATGGAAGCAGAGATGGACAAGCTCATCAAGGAAAAAGAGAAGAATGCCTAGTTGGCCATAATTACACTAAATGCAGTGCCCCTAATAGGGATAAGAATTGCAGAAGTTTCTACATCAACATCAACCCCAACAAAAACTTCAAATGGCTCTGATAAATTGGTGAAATCTATGGAGGACATGTCCATATAGGGAGTAGAAATCATAAATTTACAGGAAGAAGTAAAGTCATTATAGGAAGAGAAATAAAGTATTAAGACTTGTCATCAGGCAGAAATACATAAATCTCAGAGGCTAAGCCAACGATTGCAACAATTAGGGAAAGAAACAGCCATGGCTAATACCTTAGTCCAAGCTAAGGAAAATATATGGATAGAAATCAATAAATCCATGATAGAGACTTGGCCTTCTATACAGATAATCTTTGAGCAGCATGAGTTAATTCAGAAAACTAGAGGAGACATTGAAATTATTAAGGAAAAATTGGGATAAAATCCAACAGAAGCCACAGATCTAATCAATTTTCTAAACTCTAAAAACAAACAAGATTTAGAGGAGTTGGAGATAGATGACATAACTGAAACTATCCCGGAAATAAAAAAGGTTATAACCAAGAAAGGCCTCCTGTTGCAATTGGAAGAAAAATGTCAAGTTGTGGACATAGGTGTGCAGAGGTTATTCAACAAGTTTGAGGTGCTAAACAAGAAAGGATTACCTAGTATATTAGTGATCAATGACAAGTTAATCACCTTTCCTTATTATAACCAGAAATTGAAGACAGTGGCAAAAGACAATTCAAAAATCGTAGGAATACAAGGAAGCATCACTGGGAAAGCATTCTTGGAAACACTGCAATTTGATTTGAACATTCATCATGAGATCAAACATATTTTCATCACCAAACCCACTTTTTCTAAATACACAGAGGTAGATGAAATTTACAGGAAATTACTCAAAATGTCGATCCCAAGTAAAAAAAGGTGGGACAAGTTATGCGAGTTACTTGAGTAAAGATGAGTTCTATTTTTCATCCAGCAAGAACCAACAACTAAGCAGAAGTCAAAGGGACAAATCATCAACATCTTCCATCAAATCAACACCAGAAATCCAAGTAGATCTAAAGATTCCTATATTTTTTAATTAGAGATACAATTAGTTTAGATATCCCTAAAATATATCATGATCATTTATGACATGATATTTTGTAAAGAAATGTATTAATAATTCTCCTTTCAAAGTATTGAGGGTTGATTTTTGCATCCAAGAAATCTACTTTGTATCATTCAAGAGGATCGACCAGTAATAAAAAAGGCTCTTTCACAAGATTCTCGTGTCAGACTGTTGGTGAAGTGCATCTTTCTAAGTTCATGTTTTGTTTCTCTGTATTCATTCTTATGTGTTTCTAATTCTAATTATTCAAAAGAAGGATAACGGACATAATTTATTTTAATATACTATGTTTCTGGCTTGGAATAATTTCTATGTTTTCAACTAAAATTAAGTAAAAAGAATTCTTAATTGCTCTGTTTACTTGATGTAATTCCTCTCACTTATTCCTATTCATTTCATCCAAATTTACGAGATCCAAATAGTTTAACTACCTTTCCCTGTGAATAAACTTTATAAAAAGTTGAAACAAATCCCTATTTTAAGAGACAGACCCCATAGCCCAATGGAAATTTAAGCATTCAATCAGCCAAATATTTCAAACAAACAAAAAAATCCTAAACTAGCATAACTAGCCTAATATTTTAATCTAAGAAAATATAAATCTTATAGAGAGATCCCTCTCTGAAGATGGAAAGGCTAGATCCCATCTTCCAAAGTGGTTTTGTGGTTACCTCTGTCCTTTATTCTACAACCTCTAGAAATCACAGAGCGATAACGGGGTGCTCTACCATTTGTTTACCCTTCTCATCTTTTCTTCGTTTCTCCACAAGTTCATTATAATATTCATCTTCAGGCTCCAATTTAACTTTTTTCAACTTGTGTGAAGAAGTAACTGGTGACTGTCCATTTTCCTCCTCTGTACTTTCCATTGTATCATCATCAATGATAATCACATTTTATTTTTTAATAGAAGGATTAAATAAGGCCTTTGAATTAAACCTTAGCTTATTTGTTTCCCTGGTTTTAGATCTGCTAGGATAATTCACCACTGGTTTATTCTTTCTTGTCTTACTCAATTTTTTGCCTTTACCATCTGCAACAAGTTCATCTTGTTTCTGTATGGAATTTTTAAGATTTTTCTTAGTTGATCATCTGACATGGACTCCTTTGCAGTCTTTAGGCTTGTCTTTTGGAACGGGGAACTCATTCTGAGTTTGAATGTCCAATTCTGATTCCATTTTTAATTTCTTTTTCTTTTGCATTCTAGTCATCTTAGCCACATGGAAATATTTAGTTAAATCCCCTGTCTTGCGTTGCGACTGCAACTTTATTTTGCTGGATCGAGTTATTCTAGCCACATGGGAATTTTCTTTCATTGTAATAGCAAGAGTTTTAGGAACCCTCTTTAACTTTTTAGATTTATGTTCTAGAGAGGTTTTATGTTTGGATTACGGTTCTTCAAGTTTTAGTGACTCAATCAACTAGTCCCAAGAATTATAGAATTCTCCCAAAGCATACATAACTAGGGTTTTAATCAGTCTTTGGTGAAAAATACTTTTACTAGCGGTTGAAGGATGAGTCGATATTCTTTTAGACATATTTGACAAGATTTTTAGTAAAAATAAAGGCAAACACAGAGGACTATCACCATTCAAATGCATCAACAACCTAATATGACAAATATGGACAAGGGAAAATCACCCTTCACATGTGATGTACCTGCGAATAATCATTAAAGTAGTCTACCATTCTTTTTTCATCCAACTCTGTGGAATACCCTAACTCAAGTTAGGGATTTAGCATTCTGGAAGTAAAAATTGGCTTACAATTTCCATAGTCAACATCTCCTTCTTCCACCACTTCTCTCCATACCTGATAACTTGCATGCAGTCCCAATTGAATGTTTTGTCACATGTATCAAAAATTTTCCAACCACTGTCTCGAATCCATTAAAGTTTTGCACAAACATCATGGAGACTTGTTCATAATAACCCTGGAGTGTTGAACATAAGTTAAACCACCCTGCATCTATGAATTTTTGCAAGATTCAAGGATAAGCCTCAAGAAATTCTACACCCTCTGGTTCTAAAACGAGTGATTTGCCCGCTTTTATTAGGTTCCATGATATCGATTATAATCCTTGAATATCTGAGAGTACTTAGGGTTTCTATCAGTAGTATTTGGAACCTTTGAAAATATGAAAGTTGTGCAAGATTTCTATTTCCTGCAAAACATGTATAAACTGATACAAAGATATAATGAAGGACTCATGTACCATATGTTATGAATCATAACATGAAACCTACGAATTGATATCGGACTTATTGAGTACAAACTCAATCTCTTTGAATAAGGATAAAAAATGAAAACAAGACCTGATCCTAATCATAAATGATATTGGGTTTAGGCAATGATCTTGGACAGCTTCTGGCACGATCTTTGGGAGTTGGCGCATTTGAAACAATGATTATTCATGACACTACAAGAATAATGGTATTCTTGTAGCGCCATTTTCCCTTTTCATACGTTCAAATTTAAAACGAGAAAAATGACTTGCATCTTGATGGAAAATATTCGCAATGTCTTATTCTAACTTTTATCACACTAATGCATGTCATAAAATTCTTACAAAGGATAATGTAAGAACACTTAAAGAGTATAGAAGAAGAAAATCAAATCAACAAATGATGCTAGGAAAGGGTAGGGAAGGGAAAAGAGTAGTTCAACAATCATTAACAAAATTAAGGACTAACATTAATGCATGTCATAAAATTCTTAGAAAGGATAATGCAAGAACATTTAAGAGTATATCATAACAAAATAAAAGCAAAAAATGATGCTAGGAAAGGGTAGGGTAGAGAAAATAGTAGTTCAATAATCATTAACAAAATTAATGACTAACAAGTACCACTGCCCCCCCCCGGGATGAGTAGGGAAGGAGATATGCTTGGAAATACTTTCAGCCTCAAGTTTGTGGATCATGGAATTACCAATGAATAATTGTTTCTAGAGCTGGCTAGGGAAAAATACTCATGCGCTGAGAGCATATCAGATGAAAGGGCTTGCATCGCTTCCAACGTAAATTTGAATGCAAATTTCAATAGACTTAGTAATAGGTTTGGGGGTTATGAATGATTCATGACAGCAAATGAGAAGGGATCAGATCAAGATCCCATTGAAAGAGAACTTTCCTGGAAATTGGCTTCGTATACGACGCTCAAATTGAACCTGAAGGATTTACCAAGGGGCATAGGCAAAGAAGAGGATGGTGGTAGGCTTAATAAACCTTAGCGGATTATCGACAAAGAAGATGATTACAGGAAGAGGAGGCTTACCAGAATCATTTCTCCCAGTAGAAGTGATGCTTTTTACATGGGAGACACGACCCCCAATGCCGCCATACGAACTTAGGCCACAATCAGGTGCAAAGAGGCGTTCAAGAGGGAGATGGAAAAAATCTAAGGATTATTGCAAAGAAACATAAAGAATAGGAGGATAAGGTTAGGAAATTGTTCAAGGAAAAGGATAAGGTTGAGGGCATGGCGAAGAAGACCCAAGAAGCAGTCCAAAAGTTATACAAAGTAATTCTAGAAGATCCCCTAGTAGTTGAAGCGACTATGGAGGAACAAGTGCAAGAGATCGGTGAATTCATTAAGGGATTTTGATCACATGTAGAAGATTTAAATCTAAGGAGCATGCCAGGATCGCCACCTAAGGTGCGTGAAGGAAAAAAGAGACCAACAACCACAACAGTTGCCAACATCAAGAATATTGAGGGAGAATGCACAAAATTTTGTGAGGAGAACGCGTAGGTGTGGACAAAGTTGATAGAAGATATGAAGATGAAGGACGTAGAGGCCAAGCTAAGATATGCGCAAGAATAGGCACAACGTGCAACAGAAAGGGAGGCTACACTACCACTGGTAGCATGCATGGAAGCCATTCTAGGTCAATGATAGACAGAGGTAGAAGTGGAGAAAATGAGGGATCAAAAAAATATCCTACAGCAAAGATTGGGACCACTGCAAGAAGAAGCAGTGTGGGTAATTGGAGAGTTGGCTACGGTGTAGGGTAGGGTCAAGCAAGTAGCGGTGGAAGCATAGAACAAACTTACAAACTTGACTGTGCAAGGAGCAGAGGAGAAAACAAAAACATAGGCCATAATCATCAAAGAGGTAGAGGGGGCAAAGGCGGCCTCTCAAAACTTCTTTTTGGCATGAAGAGAAGGAAACAGTCTTGTGTGGCTCAGGATGAGCCACATGTGAGTGTTGGGGGCTTGTTGGACAAGCAGTCTTGAAAATATTTTTTGCAGTTTTGAGGAAAAATCCTAAGTATATGAAAAGTGCATGGAGGAAGAAGGAAAGATAGAGAGAGCGCAGTTGAGGCACATCCAGCAGGAGAGTGCGCAGAAGGAGGAAAGTGTGCAAAAGGAAGACAACGCACAACCAGAATAATAAATCTCAAGGAATAAATCCAGAACAATAAAGCAAGGAAATAAAACATAACAGGAGAATGACAACTCGATATTCCAGAAATAGAAGAAAAATCGAAAAGCAACATGAAGATTGAAAAGCAAAAGAAAGTCGTCGAACAACCAGTTAACTGAGTTGGTCATGCATTGTAATGGTATATTTGTGGGATGAATAGATTAGGGTTTTATCTCTAGATTTTGGTATACATATGTAACAGGTTGGGGGATTAGGGGTTTGTCATCATCGTTGTCGTTGTTGTTGTTGGTTAGTTCAACTAGGTATTATTCTGATGAAGTTTAGCTATGATAGACTAGGTTGTGCTATAGTCTGGTAATTATTGAGTTCCAGAGTTATTGAATGTAGCAGTTGAAGGTTGAGAAGGATGAATAAAGCAATGATAAAGGTATGTTACATAATCCTTTGTTGTCTATTTTTTTGCATTTGATTCTAAATACTATTTGCATGCATCGTAGAATAGATTCATATGATAGTTAAGTACGGTACAATGATTCATGACTGTGGCAATAATAGACCTATACATTAAAATGGAATATGATAAGTATAGGAATTTGAATAACGAGTAAATCAATAAAAAAAAATAGAACAGAGTTATGTGCACAAGATAATAAGGAAGAATGAACCAAATTTTTTCCTCCCATTCCCTTACCACTATAGAAGCCTGGTTCTTGTAGTCCCCATAGATACCTCATGTGAGACTTCATCTGTGCAAGCAGGTGACGTCCAAAGGGTCGGTGTTTGTTGGGTTTTTTTGGTATTAGATAAACCAAATCTTGGGTATTACAACCCATGCACATAATAACACCAACATATATCAAGTTATCTAAGTGTAAATTTGACAAAACTTCTTTGGTATATTTGGGTTACATTGTAGGGAATGGTAAGTTAAAGATAGATCTTGCAAAGGTAGAAGTCATTGTGAAATTTCCCAAGCCAACTACTACCACTAAAGTCGGGATATTCTTAATAGAAGTACAGTACTGGAGGAAATTCAATGTTAATTTCTCATACATAGTAGCATCTCTACATGCATTAACATGTGTTAAGAAAGTATTTCAATGGGGAGGAAAGCAACATAAATCCTTTGAGAGATTGAAGGAAAAGATAAGCATCACAACATTTCTAACATTTCCATATCTACAACAACCATTTGAGATTCAAACTGATGCAAGCAGATATGTCATGGGCGCAGTCTTGTGTAACGAGGTAAACCTATATGTTATCATTTTGAGACTTTCACTCAAGTTGTGATTAATTATCCAACATATGATAAGGAATTGTATGCATTGGTGCAAAGTCTAAAGAAATGAAATCATTACTTAATGGGAAAGGAGACAATAATTCATACAGATCATCGGTCATTATAGTATTTTCAATCACAGACCAAGCTACAACATTCACGACACTTCAGGTAGATGGGTTTTCTACAACATTTTCATCCAGTAATCAAGTATAAGAAGGGTATTCATAATAAGGTTGCATAAATGTTATCAAGACTAGTAATTAATGCATCCACAATACTCAGGTATAATCCTTTATCACATGAGATTTATGTAGAACAATATGTTAGGGATGATGATTTTAAAAAAGTATATGATGCATTAACTCACTACAATCAACAGTTAGACTATTATATGCATAACAAATTATTATATCATCTTGGAAAATTATGTATATCATGAGATGAAAGGGTAAATGTAATCAAAGAATCTCATGCATCTATCATCTCTAGACATTTCGGGGTTCGTAAGACAGTTTCACAATTAAAGAGATATTTTTATTGGCATCGAATGAACGAGACCATTTCCAAGTATATCAAGGGTGTGTCATGTGTGCCATAGGTAATCCTAGCAACATAAATCTAGGATTATATACACCACTTATGGTACCTTCACAACCATGGGAAAGTATCTCCATGGACTTTGTAGGGGGGTTTTCGATGTCCAGGACAGGTCATGATTATCTATATGTCGTGGTGGATAGATTCAACAAGATGTGTATTCTAAGGCCATGCTAGAAACAAGTCACCACTAATTAGACAAAAAATATTCTCTTCACTAATGCATAGGTTCATTTTGGACTTCCTGCATCTATTATATTAGATCAAGACTCTTTATTTTTGGGAAAGTTTTGGTCTCATTTATGGGAGCTAATGGACACTAAGTTGGAGAAGAGCACGAGTTTTCATCCACAGGAAGATGGACAAATAGAGGTGGTAAACAAAATAGTGGTACATCTATTTTGAGGATACTACAACATGCATCTTGAATTATGGGATGAACAAGCACCTCATATACAACATGCCTATAATCATGCCATGCATTCATCTACTTAGAAAACTCATTTTGAAGTATGTTTGGGGTACTTGCCTAAATCACCAATGGAACTTGTTTTTGGAAAAGAAAGTAAAGAAGATGGACATGATGATACAGATAAAGCTAAAAGGTTAATTCAAAAGATTCAATAGGTACATCAAGCAGCACATAATCAAATGGGTGAATATATAAATATTTTATTTATGGCCCACACTAAAGGGGTGTTTTTCCCTTAGGAAATGGCACCTTGGTCAAATATGCACGAAGGGGGGATAAAAAACCCACTTTTCCCTTTTCATCCTAATTTTAGTGCTCGGGCGTGTTGTACTAAGGGGCGCGTAGATCTGGGCGGTAAAGATCTGCGTGTAGTCCATATCAGATCCCCCCAACCTTCTGCCTTTAACAGGGGGGGTCTGAGTTGGTGGTTTCTGAGCACGAGCCCCCCACTAACATGGTGCCTCCTCATTAACTCAAACCCCCCCCCC
>ML777563.1:593435-612767 GCA_009831015.1 Picea engelmannii | reverse complement strand
AGACTACTTACTTCCTTCGCCTACCACCGACACATGTCTTCCACTCAACTTTTCCCTCAGCCTATCACATCTTCCTTTTCACTCCCGCCTCTCGCCTCCTCACACATGTCCCCCAGTCATCGTCCTCTCAACCTATCACTGTTCCACCTGTCCTTCTCCCTTTCTGCTTCCGCCCCTCACCTTCCGACATCTGTCTCCCATGTCACCTCCACCTATATTATTGTCCCCACTCCCCTCTACTTCTGCGGCCTCTCCCCTACCAACCGTGTCACCTTCCCGCGTCACATCACCTCCGTCCCATTGCACCTCAGTGCCCGCATTCTAACGCCCACGCTTTCCCAGTCACCTTTCTACTATCGTATCCTTCCATTGGGTCGTTGATTATTTGTTGTAGCCCACTGAGCTTGCACCAATCCCCTCGCCATCTCCTCCTCGTCAGCCTCCACGTATGCTTGATGTCTTCCCGGTCAGCATCCAGCAAAGCTCAGGTGGCGGATATTCATAGGGTGCGGTTAGCATGTTTTCACATACCAGGTTGACTCTGCCCACTCTGATCTCGATGAAGAAGTTAATGAAAAAAAGGAAGGTGGTTGAGACATCATCTCCTTCCATAAATAGAAGGCCAGAAAGGGACCAATCGTGAAAGCAGGATGTCTGTCTAGTCTGACCAGAGATCGTGTCTGACAGAAGACTACATGGGCAGTCTGACTAATGTCTGCATGTGCAACCTGGTAGAGAAGCTCACTAACGCAAAGCCTTGAATGCATGACATGATCACGCCTCGGGTAATTGGAGCCATTTCTAAGTATATGTAGGCATTTTTTCCATTTTGTTATGATCGATGGTTGAGCTAGGCTCCCACATTGTAAACTTTCGATGAAGTTTTTGGTTCTTTGTTATGTATTTTGATCTGAGACTTCTTGTTTAATGAAAGTCAGCTTCTTTTCATCTTACTTGCCTCTGATACTAAAGTGTCTCTGATTGAAGGATTCACATGGATTGTTTTCAACTGTATTGTAATGTATGTTTGATTGCAGTGTTGTCATTAACGTTCTTCAGTTTCCTGAATTTTGAATCCGAAAGGATCTTGTATTTGAACTTTTTCCTCCTTATGATGATAGAAGACCTGATGTCCATAGAAGACCTTTACATTTTCTCCTCAAGTTCTTCGTCCTACTCACCCTTACTACAACTTACTGACGGAAGTTGAATCAAGACCTCACCTACATGTGCACACTGGTCCAGTTTTCTGAGTTAAAACGATATTATCCTGGGTTTGCGCCCATTCGACTGCTTCAAACTTATTCATTGTGACATACAAACATATGGGTACTGGGCTTACCTTCAATGCAATCTAGAGGTGACTTCTAGTGCTAACATTTTTGGCGTCGTTGTCAGGGACGAATTGAAGATTTTCCCTGGGATAGAATGACAACGAACTTTTGATTATGAAGGTGCATCAGATATCATAACCATCGGAGATTGCAACCTGGACCTGGAGACTCCATTTATTTGAATCCATAGTTTCAACTGTGGATTCCAGAGGAAAACACACAAGGTCTACTCCACAGCTGCCTCTAGCAACACCTGAAGCTAACCCAGAGAAAATTATCAGAAGACGTAAGATCCTCCAGGAAGGAACTTCAACTACTATACCTAGTGATTCTGGTAATTTTCATAATCCTCCTTCGACAACTCCAGTAGTTGTTTCTCATTTTCCTATTACACCATCTGTTGGAGCTTCTAGAAGTTTAAATTTTGGTAATTTTCCTACTAGTTTCCCCTCTCCCAGTGTCGGTGTGGAAGGCTTTGCCACTCCTATTCCCCCAGGAATTGTACCCTGGTCTGAACCCAAAACCCCTGAAGATTTTCCCACTCCAACCTTCACCACTCCTCCTCTTGTTAAAGTTGTTGCTTTTACAGAGAGGGAAACCTATGTTCCCTCAAGCCCTGTAGATTTTTCCTCAAATCCCCTGTTGTTTCCCTTTCCTCTCGGAGGCTCAGTTCTAGCCTCCCTTGTTCAAGCTACATCTCCTCTTGGTTCTCCTCCAACTATCACCCCTATGGCAGGTGATAATCCCCCTAGGAACAGAATGGATGCCATAATGGCTGTAAGATATGCCCCTCTAATCTTACCTCAGCTAATGAATTCTCTCCCTACTGGAGATTACCTAAAATACATGCCCAGATTCACAAGAGAAGAAGACATAACTGTTGAAGAACACCTTGTTGCATTCTACAGTTATGCAGACAATCTAAATATTGAAAACAAGGATGTGTGGATGAGAGTCTTTGTCCAGAGCCTTGATGGTGAGGCTAGGAAATGGTTTAGGGGGTTGACCCCTGGATCCATCACTGGAATTGAGGCTTTAGATGATGTTTTATTGAGACCATGGGGCGGGGGGGGGGGTAAAAAAGACTTTATGTATTATATCACAGAGTTCGGTTCCCTAAAGAGAAAAGAGGGAGAGTATGTCTCATATTTCTCCAAAAGGTTCAACAAAATGTATAACAAGATTATTGCTGAGATAAAGCCTACAAAAGCCTCTGCCAAAATTACTTATGCTAGTTCTTTTAACCCTAATTTTTACCTCATGTTAAGAGAGAGAAGAGCTACTTCCTTGGCTCATATACAAGATGCAAATTTGGAAGTAGAGTCCAACATGTTGGCAGTTGACCGACTTAGGAATAAAGATGATAGAGACAAAGGAAGGGGGAGATTTGAAGCTTCAACCTTCGGTTCCTCTGCGTCCCATCCTCAAGTAGATGAATTGACCAAGCTGGTAAAATCTCTTTCTGCAGAGATGGAGAAGATGAAATTCGAGGGGAAGCAAGGTTATAAGAGTGCCCAAAATGATGATAATAGAGGTAACTTCAGAAGACCAAATAATACCCCTCAAATACTTCCAAGAGAGCCTCGAAACAGAGATAGGGATGATCAGAAAATCCAAACCCCTCTCCAAAATAACCTCGTTGTTGATGAGGAAGGAGAGGAAGAAGAGCTTCATAAGACCTCCCCATTTCCCCATTTAACCCAATATGCATATGGGGAGTCCCTCATGGACAGCCAAATAAATGAGCTGAGTAAAGGGGAGAAGACCAATAGTAGTCCCAATAAATATAACCTCGGGTCTAAGAAGAAAAATGGGAAGTCTGACATCCCTGATCATCCTTCCAGAGCAGAGAAGCCTGCTAAAGACACAGAAAACAACAGCAAGGAAAAGAAAACACAAAACCCCTCACCAATAGCCCAAGGTCTTGTCTCAGAAGTGAGAGAAATTCTTAAGCCCCCCTCTTATTTTAACTTTGTGCATAAAATTCAAAAGATTAGGATCCATGTACCCCTTTTAGAGCTGGTCAAGCATGAAGATTTTAAAAGGTCCCTCTCTAAATTGTTGCAGTTTGAACCATCATGTCATTCCGCAGACTCAGTAAACCTTCAAGACGAAAATCCAACAATCATCTTAGGTCCTTTGATAGAAGATAGATATGATTCATCCCCTCCCTTCTATACATATTTGAACATACATGACAAGGTGTTGCATAATTGTCTAATGGACTCAAGGGAATCTCACAATCTCATGCCCAAAACTATCATGGATGAACTTGGATTAGAAATCACAAAGACTCATCATGATTTGTATTTTTTTTATTCAAGGAAAGTGCAGTGTCTTGGGGTCATCAAACATCTGGTTGTGATCTTGTTTTAGTTGCCCGTGAAAAGCGTTGTCATGGATATCGTGGTAGCTAATGTTCCCCCCAAGTTTGGCATGCTCTTGTCAAGATCTTAGATAAAAAGACTTGGGGGAACATTGCAGATGGACCTCACATATGCTACCATTCCTGTGTTTGGGGGGGAGCATAGAAGACTGCACAAAGAAGCTCAGTTGGCCTACATTATTAGTGATGAAGCAGACCCCACCAACCATCCTATTTTTGCACTTGATACTGATTTGGGATCTAGCTTATTGCAGCTCACTGATGCTCCTGAACCCCCTCTTGAAATCAGAAAGCAGTCCATTACTCTCTGTGAAGATTCTCCTTCGATTACCTATGTTTGGGAAAAGTTCTTTGATGGAGCCTCTACTAGAGAAGGTGTTGGTGTTGGAGTGGTCTTTGTTTCACCTGCTCAAGAGATTATATCTATGTCCTACAAGTTAGAATTTGAAACTACCAATAATGTGGCAGAATATGAAGCTCTTGTTTTGGGTTTGAGGGCTACAAAAGACATGGGGATTGAAAAGATATCAATGTTTGGGGATACTGAGTTAATTTTCCATAAGATCAGAAATATTTATCAAGCCAAGCACCCTCAGCTTAGAAGTTACAGAAATGAAGTCTGGGATCTAGTTGACAGTTTTTTATTAGCTTTCAACATTTCATGTTTCCAAGAGAAGAGAATGCCATGGCCGATTCTATGGCTATTTCAACAAGTAAATTTAGAGTCCCTCTGCCACCTAAACTCAGGTATGATGTAGAAGTGAAATATAGACCATCTATACCTGACAATGTCAAGCATTGGAAAGTGTTTGAGGATGATCTCTAGATCAAAAGATCTCAGAGACTGTTGAGGAGTTTTCTGCATTACACATTGATCAAGATCCTGATTCTGAAATAAATCCTCACGCCGATGTTTTTCTGAAAAAAGATTTCTAATCATCATATTGTCCAGTTTCCCAATAATCATATCCCAAAGGGACTAGTTCCTTTGGAAAGAGTATTTGACAAAAATGATGTGGCAGTAAAGCGTAAAGTTTCAAATGAGGATGTTGATGTAGCTGAGTGCAATATTGGTACAGAGAAGGATCCAAAATTTGTCAAATTGTCAAGAAGCCTGTCAAGAGAACAAAGATCTGAGTATGCCAAGTTGATCAAAGAGTTTGTTAATGTGTTTTCCTAGACATATGAATATATCAAAACATATGACACGAGTGTCATTGAGCATAAGATCCCATTGAAAGAGGAGGCCAAACCATTTAGGTAGAAATTAAGAAAAATAAAGCCTATGATGTTGCCTATTATGGAAAGGGAGGTAAAGAAGTTGTTGGATGCCCAAATTATTATCCCTTTGAGATATTCGGAATGGCTAGCCAACTTGGTCCTAGTAAGAAAGAAGAATGGAGATATCAAACTATGCGTCGATTTCAGGAACCTGAACAGAAGCTATAAAGAAAATTACCCTTTACCAAAGATGGAACACATATTGTAGAGAGCGACAGGTGCATCCAGGATGTCCATGATTGATGGATTTTCTGGCTATAATCATATTTTCATCCTGCCTGAACATAGAGAAAAGATAGACTTCACCACTCCTTGGGGTACATTCATGTATGCTAAGATGCCCTTTGGATTGATGAACACAGGGGCTACCTTTCAGCGAGTTATGGAAATCACCTTCATTGGAGAAAAGGATAAATTTGTAGTCATATACTTGGATGACATTACAGTTTTTTCCAGGTGTGATAAAGAACATTGTTCGCATCTGAGAAAGGTCTTCTTAAAATGTAGAAAGTTTGGTCTCTCCCTAAATCCCAAAAAGTCTCTATTCTCCATGCAGGATAGAAAATTGTTGGGACACATAGTATCAGCTGAAGGGGTCAGAATTGATTCAAACAGGGTAGAACCTATCCAAGCCTTGTTTCTTCCCAGATCCAAGAAGGAAGTTTAGTCTTTCCTGGGAAAAATTAATTTTCTAAGAAGGTTTGTTTCAAATTTTGTTGAATTGGTAAAGTATATTATAGCCATGCTCAGGAAGGGGAATGAAATGAAATGGACTGTTGAGTCTAGGAGCTCTTTTGACCAAATCAAGAAGGCTTTGACTGAGGCACCTGTGCTTATCAGTCCTGATTACTCCAAATATTTTCTGATTTTTTCCTTTGCTTCTTTTGATACAGTAGCAGTTGTTTTATTGCAGAAGAATGTTGAAGGAATGGAACAGCCTATTTCCTTTTTCAATAGAGCACTGAGGGACACATAGATTAAATATGACATCATGGAAAAGCAGGCATATTCTTTGGTTAAATCCATCGAGGCTTTTAGAATCTATGTCTTGCATTCAAAATTTATTGCATATGTTCTAATTTGATCTGGAAATGAAGCCCACCAAAATAGTTAAAGGCCAAGGTTTAGCCAAGTTGTTGGTTGAATCTAATTGTAAATCTTTGGGGATTAACTGCATCAACATCTGCTCAGAAAATCAACAAGTTGATTTGTCTTATACAGGCCCACAAGTCAGCCCTCCATTGGAAGAATGCGATTGGTACAAAGATATTATATTCTTTCTGTAGGAGTTGCGACCTCCATATGGTATGGGAAAAATCAAGGCAAGAGCTCTTGAGCTTAAAGAAATTAAATATTGCCTTATTGATCAAGTCTTATACTGGAAAGACCCTCTGGGAGTTCTTTTGAGATGTTTAGACCCACAAGAGGCCCAAAAGATTATTTTTGACTTTCATGACAGTCTATGTGGGGGACATCACTTCTGGAGGACCACAACATATAAGATTCTCAGGGTCGGATATTTATGGCCTACTCTATTCACTGATGTCTGTGCGAAAATCAAGGCTTGTGTTAAATGTCGAAAATTCACTGGGAAGCAGCAGCTCAAGTCTTTTCCATTGAAGCTTGTGGTAGCTTCAGGACCCTTTCAACAGTGGGGTCTAGATTTTATTAGGGAAATTCATCATGCTTCAAGTGGTCAGCATAGGTGTTTCTTGGATACCACTGATTACTTTACCAACTGGATAGAAGTTATCCCCATAAGGAGTGCTTCTCACAAGGTAATCATTGGTTTTCTTGAAGAAATTACGAAAAGATTTGGTTGTCCGAACAGAATCATCATTGATAATGTTGCATCCTTCAAGGCCGAACCATTGATCCAATTTTGTGAACAGTTTGGAATTTCACTGATTCACTCAACTCCCTACTACCCCCAAGGGAATGGACTAGCAGAGTCCTCTAACAAGAGCCTTGTAAAAATTATCAAAATATTTCTAGAGGACAACAAGAAAGCATGGGATTCAAAGCTTAATTTTGCTTTGTGGGCTGACAGAGTGACAACAAAGAGATCTCTTGGTGTCTCTCCTTTTCATCTTGTGTATGGAGTTGAGGCCACCTTTCCTTCTCAGCTCGCCTTGCCAGTGGAAAAGTTATTCCAAGATTACCAAGGGGAACCGGATGATATGATCAAAAGAGTGCAACAGCTGGTAGAAGTGCAATAGACTAGAGATTAGATACTGGAGAAAGCACATGAACATCAATAGAAGATCAAGCAAGCTTTTGACAAGAAGGTAAGAAAAGAGGATTTCCAACTGGGAGATCTGGTACTCAAATGGGATGCACCCAAATAGGACAAGGGCAAGCATGGTAAATTTGAATCCCTTTGGATCGGACCCTTCAAGATCTCTAAGAAGATTCCAAATACTACTTACAAGTTGCAGAATTTGGAGGGTGATGAAGTTTTTGGTAGCCCTGTTAATGGGCATTTTATGAAAACGTTTTCTGTTTGAGCCATGAGTAGCTCCTTCATGCCATTGTAAATATTATTTTTATTTTTGTTTTAAATGGTTGACTCCACAACCCAGCTAAGGCACTAAATCTTTTGAAGTTCTTAGAGCCTCATAGGGAGGTCTTTATCCCCCATGGAGCCTAATGTTAGCACATATTATTGCTAAAGGGGTGTTTTTCCATTAGGAAATGGCACCTTGGTCAAATATGCACGAAGGGGGGATAAAAAACCCACTTTTCCCTTTTTATCCTAACTTTAGCGCCCAGGCACATTGTGCTAAGGGGTGCATAGATCTGGGCGGACGAGATCTACGAGCTCATATCTACGGTGCACAGTCCATATCAGACCCCCCCCCCCACCCCCCCCACCCCGACCTTCTGCCTTTAATGGGGGGGGTTCCGAGTTGGTGGTTTCTCAGCACGGGCCCCCACTAACATGGCGCCTCCTTGTTAACTCAGAACCCCCCCACCCCCGAGTAGACCGCTTACTGCCTCATCTTACTTGTCTCGCCTACCACCAACACCCGTCTTCCACTTAACCTTTCCCTTAGCCTATCACATCCGCCTCTCACCTCCTCACACCTATCCTCCACTCATCGTCCTCCCGGCCTATCACCGTTCTACCTATCCTTCTCCCTTTTCACTTCTGCCCCTTGCCTCCTGAAACCTATCTCCCATGTCACCTCCACCTATATTGTTGTCCCCACTCTCCCCTGCTTTTGTGGCCTTTCCCCTTGACAGCGTGTCACCTTCCCGTGCCACATCACCTTCGTCCCATTGCACCTCAGCGCCTGCATTCTGACGCCGACACTTTCCCAGTCACCTTTCCACTATTGCATCCTTCCATCGGGCCACCGAGTATTTGTTGTAGCCTATTGAGATTTCACAAATCCCCTCGCCAGCTCCTCCTCGTCAGCCTCCACGTCCGCCTTCCATCTTCTCGGTCAGCATCCAGCAAATCTCAGGTGGAAGATATTCACAGGGTGTGGTCAGCATTTTTTCATGTGCCAGGTTGACTCTGTCCACTCCAATCCCGATGAAGAAGTTAATGAAAAAAAGGAAGGTGGTTGAGAAATCGTTTCCTTCCATAAATAGAAGGCTAGAAAGGGACCAATCACAGAAGTAGGATGTCAATCCAGTCTGACCAGAGATCGCGTCTGACAGAAGACGACATGGGCAGTCTGACTAACGTCTGCATGCGCAGCTTGTTAGAGAAGCTCACTAACACAAAACCTTGAACGCATGACATGATCACGCCTTGGGAAATCGGAGCCAGTTCTAAGTATATGTAGGCATTTTTTCCATTTTTTTATGGTCAATGGTTGAGCTAGGCTCCCGCATTGTAAACTTTTGATGAATTTTTTGGTTCTCTGTTATGTATTGTGATCTGAGACTTCTCGTTTAATGAAATTCAACTTTTTTTCATCTTACTTGCCTCTGATACTGAAGTGTTCATGATTGAAGGATTCACATGGATTTTTTTCGACTGTATTGTAATGTATGTTTGGTTGCATTGTTGTCATTAACATTCTTCAGTTTCCTGAAGTTTTGAATCCGAGAGGATATTGTATTTGAACCTTTTCCTCCTTAGGCTGCTAGAAGACCTGATGTCCATAGAAAACCTTTACATTTTCTTCTCAATTTATTCCTCCTACTCACCCTTACTACAACTTAATAATGGAAGTTGAATCAAGACCTCACCTACATATGCACACTGGTCCAATTTTTTGAGTTAAAACGATATTATCCCGGGCCTGTGCCCATTCAACCGCTTCAAACTTATTCAGTGTGACATACAAACAGATGGGTACTGGGCTTACCTCCAAAGAAATCTGGAGGTGACTTCTAATGCTAACATGGTGCATAGGAGCTTTCTACTTCTCCATATTGGGGAGATGTGTAATTCCTTCAATGCGTATTTTCTACTTCTCTATATTAGGGAGATGTGTAATTCATTCAATGCTTAATATGGAGTTAATACATATCAGAGAAGAAATAATGAAGCATGATGTATCCTCTACGCGCAACGGCTCTGGCATCTAGGGTTTATCCCCGTCTGCCCGTAGGCCTACTCAGATATGTTCTACGCGTCCTCTGTCATTAGTCCTCTTTTGTCTGTAGATTCTTCCTCCACAATGGCATCTCCTTCCTCCAGTGGTGTTGCTCCAAGTCTGGGATCTACTATTCCATGCCTTAGTTATACTCATTCTAGATCCTCTAGTGGGTTGTCAACATTCCTTCTCAAGGGTTCTCCCTTTGGTTTCATTGTCATTCATGGAATCTCTTTTTGTAATGTTGTCAAGAGGAATGACATTCCTCCGTCTTGTTTGGTGCAAGAGGCTTCAACTCCTTCCATCCCTTGAAGAAGGATGTTATTTCCAAATTAGCTTGTCTCAGCTCCATGATGCTCATTTATCATTTTAATGGTCTCTGGCCTCGTCTAATCTTCATGATTGGATGTCAAGATCTTGGTTGCCAGTTTTGAAAGGTGATGTTTTCATCAACCCTATGCTCAAGGTTTTTTCATTGTTGAGTTTGATCTTCAAGAAGATAAATATTTGATATTTAGTTTTGGCCCTTGGTTCTGGGGCAGTTCTAGTTTATGTATGAAGCCTTGGTCTCCTTCATTTGATCCTTCGAAATATTTGTTATCTTCAACACCTATTTAATTTAGGCTCCCAAATCAACCCTTGCATTTTTTGGGCTTACCCTCTCTTCATGTCACCAATAATGCTTTAGGAAGGTTTCATTTTAGAAGCCCCAAAATAGAAAATTGCAGCATCTAGACGTTCGCTCAAATTTGTGTAGAAATGGATTTCAACAAAGGATTTTCAGTTGAAATCATCTTGACGGGGGATAACTATTCGTGCACTCAAAAGTTGGATTATGAAAAAATTTATTTACGGTGCCGAGCCTGTTTTGACACATGAAACTTGGCAGCGAAATGCCCTAAGGGTCCTAAGAAAGCTCGAAAGTAGCCCAAATCAACCTGGTGGGTTGACTCCCACATTGATCATCAACTTATTTCCAAGGAATATTTTTCAGATGCTCACCCTCCCAAGGAGGAGTCCAAAGAGGCTCTTTGAAATCCAATGGCGCTCTATCCAATGTGGACTCTCCAGATTTGGATCCTCCATTAGATGATTCGAAATATGAAATAGAGGATTTCAAGGTCATAACAAATACTATCAAGCAATTCTAAATGCAACAAGAAACACCTCAGAAGCTCGAGAAAAAAGAGAATTGACTCCTCTAGATTCAGGTAAAGAAAGGTAGGCTCACCCCAACTCCATTCCTCTGGTAAGTTGGGCAGATGAGGCTGACGAAGTTGAGGCATCATATAAGGGACTTCAGATCCAACAATCCCCCTAGTTATCACCATGTTGGGTAGATCAGGGTAATGAATTTAAGGTTATGGATCAAGAAAAACAAGAAGCTACGCATCAAGACAATCCATGAATCATAGGCATCATAAATGCCCCAATATCTGCAAATGAAGGTTAGATGGTAGTCGAAAAGAAGATGAAAGAATATGTAACATCACAATCAATGGTAACATGAATTCATGCCCACAAGTCATTCAAAAAGGCGAGCTCTTCCCAAACATGTTAATTTAGATGCAGTATCTCTTCACTTTTATCTTTAGAGTCTTTTTCTAAGTGTATTCGTTAAGGTTGTTCTATGTGAAGTTTTTTTTGAGTACTTGAAACAAACATTCATAACTTGTAGTAGTGGTTCAATTGAGGCCCTATATTGGCCCGAAATTTGAAATACTTTGTAACCCCTTAATGGTTTCGGTCGCACCCTTTTTTGATAATACAAATCTCCCATTTTTTGTTAAAAAAAAATATGGAGTTAACACATGTCATTTAAAAAGGGATTTGTAACAAGTAAATATTTCAATATCAAATTTATATATATATATATATATATATATATATATATATATATATATATATATATATATATATATATAAAGAACCAATGTAGATCCATCTTAACTCTGGATCTATCATGCATCGAGAAACATCAAATTCCTCAATGCAAAATTTAATTAAATCTACGCATATGACCGCACATATTTTAGGCCTCAAGCCTCGGGATTGAGGTCTCCCATGTGTCTCCCTCCTTTTTCCTTATCCATTCTCCATCTCTGCTCCGGTGTTTTTAGTTTGCAGGTTTTGATCAGAGTTTGACATCTTTTCTCCCTAAAGTTAGGGTTGGCAGGTAGCAGTTTCGGTTCCTTAGCTGACAGGAGGTGTCTTCTCCAACGGTCATGGGAATATACGACAAGGAGATAGACTATTCCATGGACCTAGTGGAAGAATCCCAGATGTGGAACTTTCAAGCTGGAAGTGGGTTTCTTGAAAATTTCATCGCTCCAGTTTCTCCACCTTGTCATTCGAATGATGTTTCTTCTCTGGGAGTGTTTCCCGATTTTCTATCCTTCACTTAGTCTTTTCCAAACCAGCTAGCATCCATCTCAGACTTGGGGTTTGGTTCAGATGTTGGAACGGGGGTTGGACCAAAATCGGGGGTAGTCGAGTTGAATTTTGTTGTTTCGGAACCTCATTCATGGCTTCCTACTCAATTTCCCTTTCAGTCAGATTCGACCTCAGCTCATCCCCTTCTCCATGTTCAAGGATTTGAACGCACCTTGTTCCTTGGTGTGGGTAGTAGTGAATCTCAGGTGCCTACTTATGAGTCTTATATCTTCTTGCCTTCTTTTTAAGGCTTCACTCAAGGTTTCACTTCTTGTTATGTGTCATTGATGAGTCCTTTGGGGGGCTCCTCTTCGCTGCCCCTCAATTTTTTCTTTGGTGACTTCGTGGTGAACACTTCATTTTCTAAAGGGTTGGGAAACCCTAAGGGGGATGAGCTTGTTCCTGGTCCAACCTCTCCTCCATTCCCTTAGGATGGAAGAAAATGTTTGAGTGACTCAAAATCCTCCTCAACCGATTGGAAGAAAACACAAATGCATGAAGTTGTCTGCAAGAATACAAAATTTGGTTGTGGGGGTTGATGTCCTCTTGCCTAAAGTTGAATCAATGACGAAACTAATACTGGTTGGTAGGTTTCATGGAGATCAACTTGGAAAAATTTTATTGTAGAAGTGGGTCTCAACAAACTGGTCCTCACTGCTTTCATCCCCTCCGGTGGTAGGTAATTTGTCGAGAGGTTGTTTTTTCTTCAAGTTTCTTTCAACCTCAAATGTACAGAAGATCATTCACAAATATTGGTTCATTGATTCTTCACCTATGCTGTTAAAAAATTGGTCATCCCTTTTTACGTTGAAAGAGAAAGGGTGGATGTTCTCCCTATATGGGTTCAGCTCCCGGGGTCGCCGCTTGAGTTTTGGAATGAAAACTACTTCAAGGTTTTGGGAAACCTTCTGGGTACCTATTTGGATGTTGATTGGTCCTACAAGGAGACAGGTGCTCATAGTATGGCTCATATATTGGTCTCCATCAATTTGCGAAGAGGTTTGGATGTAGATTTGGATATTGTTGCAGGTAATAGGTGTTTTATCCATAAGTTGGACTATAAGGGGGTGCCTTTCCGTTCCCATTGTTGTCACCATATTGGGAATTTATCAAGCAAGTGCTCACTTCCCCTTAAGGGTCATAGGAGGCATAAAAATGATCAAGCTTTACAAAAGGCATCTTCATGCTTGAAAGGGAGCTCCTCTTCGAAAAAATCTATGGAATTGGAGCCAAAGGATAAAAATCCTCAGAGTTCTAATTTGTTTCCTCGGTGGCTGAGGGTGCAACTAATTTGGATCTTGCCATTGTGTCAGCTCAAGAAGTATTGGGCAGGATCTTTCTACTTCTGGATTCCCATCCTGACTCTCCACAACTTTAGAATGTAAGCGGCTTCCTGGGTATGCCTCCTCCTCTTCCCTGCTCTCCTTTTACTTTTCTATATTCCTTTCAATAAAATGAAATTTATAAGGTGTGGTCTCTAAAGTATTTAAATTTCCACATGGATTTAACCTAGTCCCCCCCTTTCTCTTCTCCCACTCCCCCGCTAGCACACGGCTCCCTAGCTGAAGACCCAAAACTGGTTATTTCCTCTTTCTCCTCCCCAGAATCCTCCCTATATCACAAAGAGGAGATTGTTTGGTACCACCTCAGAAATCACCTTATCATTGTCATGGGTGGGGGTAGTAATGGTCATGTAGGCCTTGGCAGCAACCCGGTTCTTCCTACTGGGCACTAAGGAAGGGGTCGAAAATACTACCTCCTTAAAGCCTAGACAAAATATTTGGTAGATATGGCGGTTGGAATGCAATTTTCTATCATAAGGGAACTTAGAGAATTTTCATCCTTAGAAGGATTTGACCCATGAAATTTATCTCCTTCAACTATAGGGGTCTGGAAATCCTATCCAAAAAATCGACCTTAAAAAGGTTGGTACAAGCCAACCACCCTAATATCATTTTTTTACAAGAAACTTTAGGGGAGGAAGAACAGATCACAAATTTCTTGGAGGGACTTTTGAATTGTTGGATTTTTATTTGTTCTGATGTGAAAGGAAGGTCGAGTGGACTAGCAACTGGGTGGAACAAACAAACTCTAAAAATCGTAAATTCTCGGGCCTATGAGTCTGGCCTTGGAGCAACGTTCTATTTGAAAATTTTGGCCACTTCGTTTACTACTCTAAATTTTTATGGTCCCTACTTACAACGAGTACCCTTCTGGGAAAATTTTCTAAGAAAGTCGTTCATTCATTCTAGTTCTCTCATACTGGCAGGAGATCTAAATTTCTCTATGGGAGTGACAAAGGTTTGGGGACCCAGAGCACGGCTAGACCCCCTATCGTATTTTTTTACAAATCTGATGGTGGTCAACAAGTTGATAGATGTTGATTCTGTAAAACTAAGGCCAACTTGGAGAAATATGAGAGTTGGAGAAGACAGAATAGCCAAAATTTTTGGTTGATTCTTAGTACCCAAATATTTTGTGGATGTTCCTTTTCAATTACGTTAGTGGGTGGGAAATGAGGGAGAATATGATCACTTCCCTATTTTTATGGAAGATGTTGGAGGTTCCCAAAAAAATCCCAATCCTTTCAAATTCAATTATGAATGGCTTAAAGATGAGGGTTTCATCAATCTGGTAAAATAAAGTTGGAGGCCTTTTGATCATGAATTGAATGAGTTGACTTCATTGCAGTTCCATCATAATCTTAAAGTAGTCAAAAAACACAGTATCGAATGGATTGTCAATAAAATAAAAAGCGATGAGAAAGAGATTTTGGATTCTGAACAATACTTGCAGTTATTTACGAATCAGAAGGATGGGTTCTATCCTCTCCAGAGTCCAAAATGGCTCTAAAATATCTAGAAGAAAAGAGGAGAAAACTTCTACAAGAAAGAGAAGTGGCTTGGCATCTTAAAAGTAGGGTTGTTTGGCTTGCTAATGGGAATGAGAATATGAAGTTATTCCATTCTTATGCAAAGGGATGAAAAATAAATAAATGCAATCTAGAGTCTAAACGACCCCGATGGAAGGACGGTCACGTCTTTTGATGATTTTGCTCGTTTAGGAGTGGATCATTTTCAAAGTCTTTACAAGTTTGACGAGATGGTTTTGATTGGAAAAATCGTAGGACTTGCAGGCTACTTCCCAAGATTCGTAGATGAAGAATCCAATAGATCCTTGTTCGAGGAAGTGACTAAGGAAGAGTTAAAGATAGTATTACACAACTTTCAAAAGGACAAAAGTCTTGACCCTAATGGTTGGACGATGGATTTCTTCATCAGGCTCTATGAGGTCATCGGTCAAGATATATTCTCTATGGTGGAATAATATTGAAGACAAGGGCACATATTTTCCCCTTTCAATTCAAGTTTCATTGCCCTCATCCCAAATCATACAATCCTCTCTCCTTGGATGATTTTAGGCCTATATCACTCTATAACTTCATATACAAGGTGGTGGCCAAAGTTATATCTCAAAGACTAAAAGACCTTCTTTCGAAGAAAAAAATTAAAAGAACAATTTGGCTTCCTGGAGGGAAGGAAAATCCATCAGGCTATAGGGGTGGCTCAAGAGGGTCTGGACAATGTGAAGACAAATAAAGCTAAAAAAGTCATCCTAAAAATTGATCTTTCCAAGGCCTATGACCGGGTAAGTTGGTTTTACATCAAATTGATTCTCACCCATATGGGCTTTGATGTCCCCTTCATAAACTGGATTATGGGTTGTATCTCTTCGGTTTCCTTTGCAGTACTCATTAATGGTGCAACCTCTCCCTTCTTTTGGTTTAAAAAAGGACTGCGACAGGGATGTCCTCTATCACCCCTACTTTTTATTTTGGTATTAGAAGGCCTCAAAAGAGCATTGGCCCATGCAAAATCCCAAGGGATTTTTACTGACATCCAGATAGGGAAAGATCAATACATCACACACCTCTTTTTCATCGATGATGTTCTTATTTTCTACAATGGGAAGAAGTCGGATGTTGAATCCATTTCATATATTCTATCTTTGTTTAGTAGAACTACATGTATGCAGATCAATATTCATAAGTCTTCCTTATCTGCAAATAATCTATCTGTTGTAGAGTTGGAGCAATACAAGTCTTTGTTTCATTTTGTGTTGGTAGAATTTGATAAAGGAATCAAATACCTAGGTTTCCACCTCAAGCATAATTGATATAGAAAAGTGGATTGGGAATGGCTCATTGGGAAAATTGCAAAAAGGATCAAGGTCTAGAGTTTCATATTGCTTTCTAGGAAAGGAAGGATAACTTTAGTGAAATCGGTGTTGGAAGACATACCGGTTTATTGGATGTATTTGGCTTGGATCCCTAAAGGAGTGTTGGAAAATGTACAAAAAAAATGTTTTAACTTTATCTGGTATGGAAGTGGGGACAAACATGTCACCCCCTGGGTAAGTTGGAAAAGGTTGTCTTCACTTAAACTGTTGGGAGGATGGGGCTTAAAAAAAATATTCCTTTTTGCAAAATCCCTAGTAAGAAAATCAGTTTGGACGCTTATTGTGACAAAAAATATTTGGATTGAGGTTGTTTCCCATAATTGTATCAAGCCTAATGTTGGTCTCCAGTTTTGACCATTTTTTTTCCTATATTATATCATAAAGACCTCCATTTCCATACCCAGTACCACCCCTTCTGGCCTTGTTATGACACAGTTGACATCTCTTTACCACTAAATGGGGCTACTCAAGGTATTCTTACATTTCAAGTTATTTTTATGTATTTTGATACTTTAAATTAATATTGAAACTAATGTGGCTTTATTTAGGTACTATCTTTATTTGAAACATGATTTTCCAGTACCAGGTACCAGCTCGCACCCCGTGGAGATACCAATGAAGCTGCTAAAGATCCACGCGATATGGCCAGAGTGGTGGATAGTGCGATTTACATGATAGATTGAGTCATCACTCATATGCTGATTCAAGGCGAAATTATAGAACTGAGTTGTTAATACTTCATGACTCACACTTCGTGACACTGCGTGTCACGAAGATGTGAAGACCGTTTTTTAACTGATTTCGAGTCATTTTCGGATCTGGGATCCGTTTGAATTAATGTATCCTTGCTTTAAACTATTTTTGAGGAGGATCTATATAACCAGAGGATCGCTCCTAAGAAACGTTGGTTATGTTATGCTCTGATATACATTTTTGCTAATACAATCTGTTGATGCGTTATGTTACTTCGTTGTTATACGAATTGAGTTATTTTTCTACGTAAATGAAGTGTGAAGAATGAACAGTGTTTGCATGGAATGATAGTTGACTAGCTTTGGTCTTCTTCGTGGTGATTGTACCTCTTGGTTGGGCCCGCCAACAGGTTCAAGTCGCTGCTTTTCTCTGTATTAGATTTAGTTTATTTCAGTATCTCAGGATTTGCATGCATTTTAGTTTAGAGTTTGGGAACTAACTTGTTCAGATTCTTGCTTGCTTATTCTTCAATTGTATCGTTTCCAGCATATTAATATCTTCTACGTTGATGAGTATTGAAGCATGGTTGATTCCTGTAGAATTTAAAGCATAAATTAGATTTTCTTTGTTTCCAGTTTCCCATCTGAACACAAATTAAAGAGAATGCGAGTTTGAATTTACTTTTCCTTGGTTAGGATAGTTAGGTTACTTTGTTTTGGTTAAGATAGTTAGGTTACTCTGCTTTGTTAGGATAGTTAGGTTGCAATTGAATTAGAGGAAGCTTCCAGTACCAGTAGGGTAAGTAGGATATTTCTTTATTTTTTTCCTGTGGATAGATTTAGATTTATTTTCGATACTTAGATTAAAAGGATTTTAGGAAATAATCTTTCTATTATGGCTTAGATAGAAATAGTGATGATGGATGATTAAAGATAGTGGTAGATAGTCTTGTGAAATTACATTAGAGTAGAACTAGAAGTACCTGCAC
The DNA here is from genome assembly GCA_009831015.1 of Picea engelmannii. NCBI lineage: Eukaryota > Viridiplantae > Streptophyta > Pinopsida > Pinales > Pinaceae > Picea > Picea engelmannii. The sequence continues at coordinate 594,857 of ML777563.1, read as the reverse complement.
TTCAGCATCGAACTATTTTTCTTTTGATGAATTAAACAGGAGATGATAAGTTTTAAGATAATCATTAGGATTCAGTTTCTTAGAGTGAGTCTGTGTTTTCTTCTAAGAATAGTCTTTAGATAGGGATTAAAATCTTACCCGCACATACAGTGTAGAAGCTCTAAGTTTACTTAGCCTGGTTTGACAATTCAGTGTTTTCAGGTCATTAAAATCTTTAATATAGCAGCCTGACATTTTTGGCGTCGTTGTCGGGGAGCTGTTTAAAAGGTAAGTTAGATAGTTGTCTTGAATAGTTTGTGTGGTATGTTAGTAGGTTGATAGTAAGAGGAGATGTGGAAACAAAGGGGTGAAAACCGACATATCAGTTATCATAGGTACTCTGAAACTCAATCTTAGTTTCTTTTTCTTTCATTTAGTATGACTTCATGAGAAATAGAGATCATAGAGGTAGATTTAGGGGAAATACAAAACAACAAAAAGGAGAAACCTCCACCCAAAAATCAATAAAAACTGAGACTGGAATTATGGCTGAGGAAACCATAGAACAAAACCTAGAACCAGGAAACACCATACATCAACAAATTCAGAATCCTAGTGATCCAGCCCTGGATGACACAGTTGATCCAGAGAAAATACAAGCTCTTCTCGGGAACCCTAACTCTGTAGTTTCACAGATAACAATTGCAACTGTGGAATCAAAAGCCATAGGATCCTCAAAAGAACCAATAGGAGATAACAATTCTGACAAAAAGAATCCAGAAAGGTGGGATTTCACACCCTCACCAAAGAAAGATCAGATTGCATATACAATTCTTGGTAATCATTTTAACATGGGAGAAAGAGGGAGAGACTTACATGGGGAACTTCATATTGAAAATGAAGGAGAAGAACAAGCAGAGAATGAGTTAACACCAGAAACCACCTTTGGGTTTCCTATTTTGGATTTAGTTCAGGATGTCAATATGAAAAATATCCCACTTTCAGCACTGCCAACCTTTCATGGGAAAAGTAGTGAAGACCCAGATGTCTTTCTTTTTTAGTTCGACATCCTGTGCAGGAGTTATAACTATCTCCAGGATGCACATAAACTGAAATTATTTCCTACCACCCTGAAAGATTCTGCATTACGTTGGTTCATGAGTTTAGGAGAATACAGCATTAGATCTTGGGAAGACATGAAGGCAAAATTTTTAAAGAAGTACCAGGACTATTGCAGAACCAAGGATTCTCGGAATGACATCTTCAAAATGCAACAGCAGGATGAAGAAAGCCTTGAGGGTTTCTTAGAAAGATTTACCTATACCCTTCAAAAATCTAAATATAATGATCTCCAGGATGAAGCAATCAAGACTCTTTTCTTAAAAGGAGTTTTAGAGGAATATATTGATACTCTCAATTTAATGGCTTCAGGAGACATTTATC
>ML777563.1:508759-582360 GCA_009831015.1 Picea engelmannii | reverse complement strand
ATTTGAAACATTCTGAGAAGACCTCCTGAAAGGGAGCTAGTGTTTTCATGCCTACAACAACTAAGCCTTTTTAAGTGTATTTATTTTCAATGCATGAGTGTTTACTTGATGATCTTGATTGTTGATGGGTTATTTGAAACATTTCGAGAAGAGCTTCTGAAAGGGAGCTAGTGTTTTCATGCCTACAACAACTAAGTCTTATTAAGTGGAATGCAAGAGTTAGGATTTGATTGAATTTTCTTAGATTAGAGTTAGATGCCTACTCCTGCATATATTTTGCTGGAATCATCACAAGCTTATGAGCATCCCTGGTTGATAATTAAATGAAAGCAATTTAAGAAATTGAATTGCCCCAACAGAGGCCTGCATAATTTGGTCTTTGGATGACAGTAAAAGGACAATAAGATCTTTATCTTTGATTGTATGTTGGGGAGTTTGGTTGGTAAGAAACGCAACAATATTTCATAATAGGATGGTCTCTCCAGAGTGTACTGCAACACAAGGCCTAAGTATTCTAGAACATTTTCCTCAAGCTAAGGACTCTCCTCCAAAGAGAGTTATCCGTGAGGAACAAGTTGACAAAAATGTTCCTTGGGATTTTTTCGATGGAGCATCATAGAACAATGGACAAGCCTGTGGGGGAGGTGCGGTTCTTTTCTTATAATATTCCCACATCTTTAAGATACAGACAGGGCTTGTATCCAAATCAAATATCTATGCTGAACTTATGGCCTTAAAACTGCTTAGTCTTTTCGCAAGAGAAAAGGGGGTGACTTCACTACATATTTATGGTGATTCATTGAATGCAGTGAATTGGACTAGGAAACTTCAAAGATGTCACAATATATTTTTATCTCCTTTGATTGAAGAAATAAACACGATTTTAAACATTTTTGACTCTTTTTCTATTCATCATTTCTATAAAGAACGAAATGTTGATGCAGATGCTCTATCCAAATCTAGCATAGAGTTGAATTTTTGTTCTTGGACTATCCATTAAACAAAATATGGGACCATGACAAATTCTACACATTCTCCTTTCATTTAGACAACTCAGGTGTACTTGTTTTGTTTGTGCTCAGTTGGACAACTTTAGCTTAAGTCAAGTCTTTTGTATATCTTGATGGACTGCCTTGTTTTACAAAATACAAATCAACAGGTTTTTGTTGAGCATTGAACTAATTTCATATGTCTAACACTCTTGCTGATTTTTTTTCCTCTCGGGTTTATTAATGTAATTGGGACCTTGACTGGTTGTTTCTTGGTATTTTGATGGTGGGATGACCCTCTTTTTGTCTCTCGGGCCTCTTTGGGAAGAGGATTTTTTTCCTTTAAAAAATACTGATACGATATTTCCTCTATGCAGCAACAACAATACATGTTTTGACATGTATCTACAAAATGTAATTATTTTCTATGAATAAAATTATGTTTTTTTCCAATGAATTTTTTTTTTAAGAAATGTTTGCATCTCGAAATATTTCATGTCTCTCGGCGCATGATAAATTTAGAATTAAGATCGATCTATGCTTATCATACAGGAAACCTGGGGTTAAGTAAAAAAAATTGTTCCTATAAACTCAGGTCCAACTTGTTCCTATAAACCTTAGTCCAACTTGCACGTGCATGATAATATGACATTGAAAGATATGGTTGAATCATGTATTGTTAAGTTTTAGTGTTTTTATTAGGTTATTTCCAAATTGAATGAGCATTCAATGCATTTCCAGAACAACAACATAAAGAGGATCACTGAAAGAAACACAATCAAAAGGTACACATCATTTTATCCTGGGAAACCCTCATGGGGGAGAAAACCCAGCAAAAACTTCCTCAATAATAGATTGCCAATACAATGCCAAGACTAAGACCAAAACACAAAATATAAACTAAAATTGAGCATGCACCTCTCTTCTCCTTCCTCCTACAACTGCAACTATCTTCAAGATATGTGCACTAGATGAGTGAGTGAGAGTGTGTGTAAGTGAGGCACAGTTGAGGAGGCATTAGGGGTATGTATCTTCACATGGTAGGGCCACCTTTACAAATACCACCATATAAATATGGCTTGACCAATCCACAAAAGGGAATTTGATCTTATACAAGACCTGACATGATCAATCCGCAAAAGGGGATTTCATCTATAAGATAATAACTCAAATTTAATTCGAATATTCTTTGAAGTTACAATATTTCAACACTCCCCCTTAACGAAAAGGGTATTCTACTGACATTACCCAACACAACATCATCAAGAGAAGGAGAGGGAAGCATCATCATCAACATCTGGAACATTGACTGTAACATCTATAAATCATCGGAAGTTTTTCTCATCATCATCATCGTTCACAGCATGGATCTGGAGTAACATCATCATCAACAACAACATGAAGCTGAAACAACATCATCAACAACATGAGGTTGGTACAACATCATCAACAACATGAGGCTAAAACAAAAACATCATCAACAACATGAAGTTGATACAACATCATCAACAAGACGAGGCTTAAACAACAACATCATCAACATATGGCAACAGAATGAGGCAGGTGCATCAACAACAACATGTGTGGTACTCTAACAGATTGTCCTTACCAGACCTTCAGGATCTGCCCAGGAATCATAATATTCCCTAGGATATAAAATCCTAACAAGATACCACATGGTACTCTGACAAACCATCCTTACCAAACCTTAAGGATCTTCCCAGGAATCATAAGATTCCCTAGGATATATAATCCTAATGGAGCTACCACTACTAACCACAGTTAGCATATATATGAACAAGTACTATGAAATATCATCCTTATCGGACCTTTGGGATCTTTCCACGGATGATCAATCCCCTAGGATATAAAATCCTAACGGAGCTACTTGTTCTTGGTCAAGATACCATAGTATCATCAACATCACTCCCCCTTTCGAAGGAGATCCTTTCGAACAACACCAAACTTGTCTTGGAAGTACTCAAACTTCACGCAAGACAAAGGTTTGGTCAACACATCTACAACCTGCTCATATGTGCCAACATATTGGATCTTTATAGATCCCCTATACACCATATCAGGAAGGATCTCTATGTGCTTCAACTTATCATGGAACATTGGGTTCTATGTCATCTTTATACAACTATGATTATCACATGGAATCGCAGTGGCTTCCATCTCTAGATCGAACAAACATGTCAACAAATTCTGAAGCCATGTGGCTTCACAACTGGAAGAACATGTTGCAATGTACTCTGCTTCTGTCGTGTTGAGAGAAATTTTGGATTGCTTCCTACTTTTCCATGAAGTCATGGTTGACCCCAAACTAAAACAACATCCTAAAGTGCTCTTTCTTAATGAAGCACTTCCATCCCAATCTAAATCAGCATAACCATACAATCTAAATTCATTATCTCCAGTATAACAGAGACCATAATACAACGTACCCTTAAGTTATCTCAGCACATGCTTTGCAACTACAAGGTGAATACGTCTAAGTTCCACTAGATACTAACTCAAGGTGTTCACAAAAAAGCATATATCTGGCCCAATATTCGTCAGATACATCAACGATCCAATAACTTGTTTGTATATAGTAGCATCAACCAACTCTGACGAAGTATCAACCAGGAGCTTCAAGTTTGTTTCCATGGGTGTGTTCATGGCTTTACATTCCAACATGTCAAATATCTTCAGTATTTCAATTGCATTCTTCCCTTAGTTAAGGAATATCTTCTATGGGCTCTTCCAGACTTCAAGACCTAATAAATAATGCATCGGGCCTAGGTATTTCATCTCAAACTCTGCAATAAGCTTCTTCTCACAATCTGTGATGAGATTTTTTTCTCCTGTTAGGAATAAGTCATCCACATAGAGTAACAATATAACCGGCTCATCATTCATAAACTTGAAGTAAAGGTTAGGGTCATATTTACTTTTGGTAAAGCCCATGCTCGTCAGGAAACTATCAATTCTTCCATACCAAGCTCTAGGATCTTGCTTCAACCTGCATACATGAGTCTTTCTATATTCAACTTCAAACCCTTGTGGTTGTTCTATATACACTTATTCTTCAATAACACCATTTAAGAAAGTTGTTTTCACATCCATCTGGTGTAACTTCCACTTCATTTTAGTTGCAAGAGCTATGATGGTTTTGATAGAAGTGTATATGGCTATAGGATAAAGTGTTTCTTCATAGTCAATACCTTCCTTTTGAGAAAAACCACGAGCCACAAATCTTGCCTTATGTTGGTCAATACTTTCGTCTAGTGCATGTTTTATTGTGTATATCCACTTCGAAGATACCACATCTTTGTTCTTTTTTCAGGGAAATACTTCCCATACATCATTCTTTATGATGGAATGGTATTCTTCTGTCATGGAGTCCATCCATTCTTACTTTTGAATGACTTCTTCAAAGAAAGTAGGTCCATTTTATATGACATCACACATCAAGGCCATATAGCTGGAGAATGGATTAGGTTTCTTGATTTGTCTCTTGGTTCCTTCTAGGGCACCACACTTCTCTGCATCTTGAATAAGTTCTCTCACCCAAGCTAGCTTTCTCTTGTGAGAGATTGTCATACGGGGAGGTTCTTGAGATTCTATCATATCATTAGCTTATGGAATCTCATCATCAGGGGTAACTGTAACTTCCTTCACAGGTTCTGCAACTCTGGGAGCTACAAGTTCTTCTTCATATACTTCTTCAAGCTAGAATGTCCTTGATCTTTTGAGTGTTGCATCTTCATAAAAGGTTACATATCTATTGATCTCAATATGATGGTAACCTGGTATGCAAATTATGAAGGCCTTAGAGACCTCACAGTATCCAACAAATATTCCTTTCTTTCCTGAAGAATCCAACTTAGTTCTCTTTTCTTTTGGAATGAGTACAAATACTGGACAACCAAATATTTTGAGATGGCTTACTTCTAGATTCTTTCCAAATATTTGAATCCAAGTGCACTATGGGATAATATGTTTTGGACATATATTGTTGTTTTTTCTACTTCATCCCATAAGTGCATTGGAAGATCTTGATCGTGAATCATAGTCTTCATTGCTTCCATAATCGTTCTATTATTTCTTTCTGCTACACCATTTTGTTGAGGATTATAGGGAGTGGTGAGATCCCTCTTAATCCCGACATCTCTGCAAAATATTCCAAATTCATTTGAAGTGTACTCTCCTCCATTGTCTGACTTAAGCATCTTGATTTTCCTTTCGGAGAGGTTTTCTACCAAGGCTTTGAATTCCTTGAACTTTCCAAGTACTTCATATGTTGATTTCAAGAAATAAACCCAAGTCTTATGAGAGTAATCATTAATAAAAGATACATAGTATATATACCCTCTTAGAGAGGTTGATGGCATTGGATCGCATACATCTAAGTGGACAAGTTACAAGATTCATTTTTCTTTATTGTCTCTCTTTGGAAAAGGATTCTTTATGTTCTTTCCTTGTGCACATCCCTTGCATACACCTTCATGGTCAACCTTTAATTCTGGTAAACCTGTAACTACCTTGCTTACATATGGTAAGGCTTTGTAGTTGATGTGAGCTATTCTTCTATGCCAAAGTTCACAAGGACTTTCAATAGAGTGAGTCAAGGCTACATTTGAGTGACCTCTTAATTTGTATAACCCACCTTATTTTGTTCCAATAACAATTGCATCTTCTATAGTTTTTCCTTTAGGCCACATAAGAACTTTGCCATCTATGTGATCCAGATTTAGGAGCGGAATGAACTAGTTAACAGACTGAATACAATAAACACAAAGATATGAAGAGCAACACAGATATCCAGTGAACAATATCTTCTATTGAATAAACGAAATAGGATCAAACTGTAAAACTGCAGAACTGAAACACTTGCTCGAATGGCGGTAGCTATCTCTAAGAAGAGATGTGGCTGCTACGTGAATTTGTCTGAGAAAAATGATTACAATGAGGCTCCAAAGGCCTTTTTTATATTACTCATGAATGCCAAAATCCTAGACATCCAAAAAACTAACCCTAGAAGGTGAAACACCAAAATTCACGTGGGCTCCTATGAGTAAGTTGGTACCTCAACTTCCCGGGATCGTAACTTTTCCATATGACCTTCGTTTTAGATGCGTGATAGCTTGTTGGAAAGGTCTTTCAGAGAAATACACATTCCACTATCAAACTTTGACTCTATCTATAGTTTGACTGTGGTGAGACAAAAAAAAATTGTTTAGGGCTCGAAAACGGCCCTGGAAGTACAACAAGATGTGCTAATATGAAAACATACAAAATAAGCCAGTTAGATTAGGTGAGAGGCCACCAGTATCCACCTAGAATATGTGTAGGGATTCAAATAACCCCAAAATTGTAGAACCCACAATTATAAATATGTACATAAGAACATGTTGAACTAAAAATGGATAAGAGAAGCCAGTTGGAATAGGTGGGTGGCCACCAATATCCACTTGGATCAATCTTGCCCTCTTAGGAAGCAATGGTATCCATTGCATCGAGTTCCCCCATCATGTGAGGAAACTTCTGTTGGATTTGGCCCCGAATGAGCCACTTGCCTTGGTGGAGGAGCTACCCTTCCTTGAAAATACGATAAATTTGGATCCTCTGTTGGCGAGTGCCCTTGACCTCTGTGTCCAATATTTGACTAGTGGATGATTGTTCCATGCAGTCAGGGTTGAGGTTTGTTCATGTCAGTTGTTATGTTATCTCTGAGGTGTCCAATAATGGTGTAAAATATGGTCAAAGGAGTTCCACATTGAACACTGGGTGTAGGCCAAGGAAGGGTGGAGTGTTGAGCTCAAAAGAATTACTACCCACATCCTTGGTGATAGTGTAAGGCCCATAGCGAAGTGGATGGATCTTTCAATGGGGCCCTGTAAGACGCTCCTTCTACAAATGTAACCATACTTTGTCTCCAACCTGAAACTAGTGTGGTACCCTATGTTGATCATGGTTCTCCTTGTACTTAGCATTGGATTTCTGCAAAATCTCTTGGACCTGTTGGCGGATGTGTTGAATCCGCTCAATGAATCTGGTGGCTTTGTCGATCTCATATCAAACATGGGAAGAGTTTGTCTATGTGGTGGAAAGAGGTAGTGCAACATCAATGGGACCCATGGTTTGGAATTCCAACCCCACTTGGAATGGGCTATGTTCGGTGGAGCTATGGAGAGCCTTGTCGTAACTGTGTTGAACACAGGGGAGACTCTCATCCCACATACATGGAAGTTTAGAGTTGTACATGCGCATGATATGCACAATCATCTGATTGATGACTTATGTTTAGGTGTGGAAAGAAGTGGATTTAGTGATATTGGTGTCCAATAGGGACCAGAGACTCGACCAAAATGTGTTGAGGAACCTATTGTCCCGATAAGAGATGATGATCTGGGGTATCCAAAAATGGACCCACACATGTTCGAAGAAGAGCTTGACAATATATGTCATCGTGATATTCTTCTTCCTGGCAGTGAGGATGGACATCTTCAAAAACCTATCAACGACCACAAATACGCAGTCATTTCCTTGCTTGGTGGACGAAATTCCAGACATGTAGTCCATTGAGACGGATTCCCAATGCTTCTTGGGAGTAGGAAGGGGGGTGTATAAGCCTTGCTTATTGATTGTTGGATTGGAAATGGAATAGGAAGTGCAATATCTGATATACTTGTTGACGTCCTGTCGAATTTTGGGCCAATAAAATTTTTTCTGAAGAACGACCACAGTTTTCTCCATGCCAAAATGTCCTACCATCTGACTGTAGTGGGATTCCAAAAATCAGCTTTGCACGCTCACTTGTAGGAACACAAAGATTGCACATATGACATAATATTCTATCCTAAATGCAAAAATTGGTGACAGTCGCGCATGTACCCAAGAGATGATAGGTGGTGGCGAAGTTTGTATCTTGCTAATAAAGTTAGGGCCACTCATATGCCTCATGTCCACGGGAATGGATCATAGTGGTGAGGGTAGCCACATGAGGTCGACTGAGGCAATCAACGACACGATTTGAGATCCCTATCTTATACTTGATGTTGATATGGAACTGTTGTAGGTAGGTGTACCACTTCTGATGGCGGTCGTTCTGCAATTTCCCCTATGTTTGTATGAACTGTAGAGGCTTGTGATCAGTGTGGATGATAATATCCTTTCCTAGAATGTAATGTTTCCATTGACGACATGATTGTACGATGGAATACATTTCCTTGTCATAGGTGGGGTATTTTCGGACAGTATTGGAGAGTGTCTCACTATGGTATGCCACCGGATGACCATGATGAGTGAGAATTGCGCCTACAACATAGTCAGATGCATCTGTATCAATATTGAACGGTTGTTGCAGATCGGGAAAGGAGAGTAATGGAGATGAGAACAAGCGATGCTTCAAATCATCGAGTTCTCATTGGTGTTCTTTCCCCCACACAAACTTGGCCCTGCCACTGCCCTTGGCCACCTGGCTGAGGGCCCATGCAATATGGGATAATCCCAACATGAATCATTAGTAGAAGCTCTGAAGATCGGTTAGTGTGGTCTTAGCTGGCCAGTCACGGATGACTTGGATCTTAGCTGGATCAAAATGTACCCCATGCTCATCAACACTCTAGCCCAAGTATTGGACCATGTTCATGCCAAAAGATCATTTTTCCAAGTTGCCATATAGCTTGTGTTTCCACATAGTGCTCAAAACATGTTGAATATGCCACATGTTCTCCTCCCAAGTTCTGTTGAAGATGAGGATTTCATCCAAATATACCACCACAAAAGAGTTGGTGAAGGGTCTCAATACATCATCCACAAACCTCATGAAAGTGGTTGGTGCATTTGTTAAACCAAAGGGAATGACCAGCCATTCGAAGAGACCTTCTTTAGATTTAAAGGTTGTCTTACATACATCAGTGGGTTCAATGGGAACCTGGTGGTAGCCAGAATTTAGGTCAATCTTGTTGAAGAACTTTTCCCCCTTGAGTTGGTCAAGAAGGTCATCAATCCTAGGAATTGGGTACCAGTTCCTGACTATGATTTTGTTTAGGGCTCTATAATCAATGCAGAGTCATCAAGTCCTGTCTTTCTTCTGCACCAGTACAATCGGGCTTTCGCAAGGGGAGGAGTTGGGTCTGATGTGCCCCTTTTGAAGAATCTCTTAGATTTGACACCTGATTTCGTCATTTTCCATCAGTGAGCGATGATAAACTAGTCCATTAGGTAGAGGTGCTCCAGGGGTTAGATCAATTAGATGCTTGACTTGGTAGTGCATCGATACCCCAATGGGTGAGGAGAAGATGTCTATGTATTCTTCCACAATATCATCCACTTGCTTCTACTACAAAGAGAGGCTTTGTGTAAAGGCCACGAATGTGGCGGTGACCTTATTCTTACTGTGAGCGAGGATCAAAAAGAAGAAGAACTTCTCGGTCTGTGAAATGACCTTACTACACTTCTTAGCAAAGATTAAATAAATAGCGACAGGTGACGCTACCTTTGGTATCCTGTAAAATTGTCTACCCAAACTAATAATAACACAGTAGGGTCTAGACGCATACACAACATGATGCTTCCAAAAGTATGGTTGTCCTAAAATAACATCACAAACTTCAAGGGGAGAAATATCACACAATACCTCATCTTTGAAAGGTTTGATGTCGTAGGGAAGGAAACACTATTGGCTGAAACAGATATCTCTTCCTTGGTGAAGTTAGCCGATGGTGTAGGGATACGAGTGTGATGTCGTTGGAAGGTCCAAACACTTGATGACCTCTGTTGAAATAAGGTTCTTCCGATTGCCACTATCGACAATGAAATGAAGCAAAGCCCCCTTTACCCACATCTGTGTGTGAAAGAGGCGTTCCCCTTCCTCTAGTTCTTCTGGTTCGTTTGGCCGGACTTTGGTGGTAGCGACAGTGGCACTGGGTTCAACATTGATAATATGCTTCCCTCCTTCGAGATTTGATTCAGAATCGGAATCGGCCTCTGAATCGAAACCCTTCATCTTGGCCACGAGTGACTTCTTGGAGAAACATTATTCAGTGTTGTGCCAAGGTATTTTATGGTACTCACACCATTTTATCGTGTCCTTCTTCATCTCCTCATTGCCCTTCTTGTGTTGCGGCTTGGACTAGTTGTCGTGAGAGTAGTCATATCTGCTTTGTCCCTTGCTATGTGGGTTGGAGCCACCTTTTCCCTGCTTCGACTATGAGGAGTTTGCAGAACCAAACTCGTGCCTCTTTTGCTTAAATTTCTACTCGAACTTGACAATGTATCTATAAGTTGTACCCAATGAGGTGATGTCCAGAAAATCCATTTCTGTTTGGATGTATCTATGCAAACATCTGCAGTATTTGAGAACCAAATTTCTCTCAAAGTCTTTGATACCCAATTTGGTGCGCATGGTATGGAAAATATTGGTGAAATATGATACTGTCTGGTCCCTTTCTTGACGCAGGGTGGTCCATCTAGTGTATTGGTCCTCGTAGCTTCCAACAGGGTAGTATTGTTCTTTAATGGCATCCCGAAAGGAATCCCATGTAGGGGAAACCACAAATATTGCAAATTACTCTATGGCCCTTTTCTCAGAGTAAGTGTCCCACTAGTCCTTAACATGGGAGACGACCTTGAGGAGTGAAAAAGTAATATTTTCCCTATCGAAAAAATTGTGGACTAAAAAATACCCTTCGAGCAGATTCAACCATTTATCTACAGCATCTGCATCTATCAATCCTTCAAATAATGGAATATCAAAATGTACCTGTACCTTGAAGGGGGTTGCATGGATGCTTGATGAATATGATTCTCATGTGGGAAGCTGCCGAAGGATCTGCGCAAAGTTGTCCATCATTTCGTTCCTTTGTCGTGTAAGGGCTTCCTCGAGCAACATTTTAAAAGGATATCCTACTCCATCATATTTCTTTTCGTTTCCCATGGGTTGTTGTTGGGCTCGACACGACCTATCTTGCAATGGCTCGATTGGTTCGAGTCCCAACTTCTTGTACCCATATCTTGTCGAGGACATGCACGAAGAAAAATAAATGAAGAGCATACCACTCTGATACCACTGATCTAGATTTAGGAGAGGAACGAACTAGTTAACAGACTGAATAGAATAAACACAAAGATATGAAGAACAACACATATATCTAGTGATCAATATCTTCTATTGAATAAATGAAATAGGTTGAAACTGTAAAACTGCAGAACTGAAACACTTGCTTGAATGGTGGTCACTATCTCTAAGAAGAGATGTGGTTGATACGCACATCTGTCTTGGCAGAATGATTAAAATGAGGCTCCAAGGGCATTTTTGATATTACTCGTGAATGCCAAAACCCTAGACATTCAAAAACCTAACCCTAGAAGGTGAAATGCTAAAATTCATGTGGCCCCCTATGGGTAAGTTGGTACCTCAACTTCCCGGGGTCATAAATTTTCAATGCGACCTCTATTTTAGGCGCATGATAGCCCGTTGAAAAGGTATTTTAGAGAACTACACATTTTTCCATCAAACTCTAACTCTATCTACAGTTTGACTGTGGTGAGCCAAAAAAACATTGTTTAGGGCTCCAAAACGGCCCTGGAAGTGCAACAATATGTGTTGACATGAAAACATACAAAATAATCCAGTTGGATTAGGTGAGAGGCCACCAATATCCACCTAGAATATGTGTAGGCATTCAGACAGCCCCAAAAGTGTATAACCCACAATTACAAAGAAGTACAGAAGAGCGTGTTGAACTAAAAACAGACAAGAGGAGCCAGTTGAAATAGGTGGGTGGCCACCGATATCCACCTAGATCACTATGAATGCAACCCTGAGACCTTTCTTATCTAGAGCTAAGATTGAAAGTAAGTTCTTTGTCAAACCTAGTACATAAAGTACATCCTTCATCCTCATCAGAGTTCCTAAATCAAGTTTGTAGGTGGATTCTCCCATTCCTTTGATAGGGTACTGATAGTCATCTCCACGTGAAACTTTCTGGGGGAATTCTTTTTCTGTAAGGCTATAAATAATGTCTTTCTAACATGTCGTTTTCTTAGAGGCACCACTATCTATGAGAAAATTATCCTCTACAGGTTTTACAAATCATGAGAGGGATGAAAAAAAAACATAATCTTCAATATCTTATTTAGTCAACTTCTTGGGTGGCTCATTATCTTCAGTTGCATGGGCATGATGTCTTTTTTTATTTCTCTTCTTGTATTCTTCCCTTTTGGAAGGACAATTCTTAGCAATGTGTCCCATCTTATCACAATGATAACATTGATAAGAGGAGAAATATTTTCCCTTTCTTTGACCCTTATGATATTTCTAGAATCTCTTTGGAGGGTGAGATTCTTTTTGAAAGTGGGTCTCCTTTTTAAAATGAGAATTTTTATTTCCTCCTTTAGCATGAGCAGCTAGAGCTTGATCTTCATCTCTTAATAGGATGACTTCTCAGTTGGATACCCTTGCTTCTTCTTGAACACATTCTTCCCATAAATTGTCAAGTTGGAGTTTATCTTTTCTTGCACAAATAGTTTGGATGAAGGAATCCCAAAGTCTTGTGATACCATTAAGAGTTTTCATTATAAGTTAATCTTCATCTAAGTTGTCTCCAATTACATCTAACTATTCCTTGAATTGAGAAACCCTAGATAAATAGTCTTGAACTGTTTCTCCTTTCTACATCTTTGTATTCTTTAGTTGGGTCCTCAAGTTCATCTTCCGGTTGATGTTCTTTCCTTCATACATTCTAGTTAAGTCATCAAACATATATTTTGGAGTATTCTTACAAGACACTTGAGGTATCAAGTGGTATTTAATGGAATCTGCAATTATTCTTTTATCCCTAATCATATCCTTCTTGTACTTCTATTTGGCCTCATCTTCTTCATGTTCCGGTACATTTTCTTTTATGAATTTGCAAGGTCATTCTCTTCAAGAATGAGTTCAATTATGTACTTATAGGCACAAAACTTTTCCACACCTTCTAACTTGTCACCAAGCTTGGTGCTTGCAAACATCTTGATTTGGAGCTAAAAAAATGACCAAAAAATGAAAGTGCTCATAAAATGAATCTGAACTTACTAGGAGATGCATTGGGCTAAGGCGAGTTGGATGAAGCTCATTGTTTCAAAAAATTCCAAGTTTTATCCCTTGAAACTTGACTTGTGCAAATTTGGACTGGTACTTCTGGTATTGCTCCTAGTTTCCTGGTTTTTTGGTTTTCTAGTACCAACCAAAACTAGGGTTTGAATTTTCGGAGAATCTAGCCACTAAAAAAGTTCGCTCAAGCTACCAAAAGATGCGCTAGGACAAGGCACACTTCCCAAGACAGTTTTTGGTAAAAAATTCCTCTTCACTAAAAAGCCCTAATTTCCTTGTACAAAAACAGTGACGTTTTTAGATACCCAGTGAAAGGTGCTCTATTCAGTCAAGCTCTGATACCATGTTAAGTTTTAGTGTTGTTATTAGGTTATTTCCAAATTACATGAGCATTCAATGCATTTCCATAACAACAACATAAAGAGGATCACTGAAAGAAACACAATCATAAGGTACACAACATTTTATCATGGGAAACCCTCATGGGGGAGAAAACCCAACAAAAAATTCCTCAATAATAGATTTCTAATACAATGCCAAAAATAAGACCAAAACACCAAAGATAAACTAAGACTGAGCATGTGCCTCTCTTCTCCTTCTTCCTACAACTGCAAATTCCTTCAAGATATGTGCACTAGATGAGTGAGTGAGAGTGTGTGTAAGTGAGGCATCATCCTCACATATAAATACTAGTTGAGGAGGCGCTAGGGTTATGTATCTTAACATGGTAGGGATGACTTTACAAATACCACGATATAAATATGGCTTGGCCAATCCACAAAAGAGGATTATACAAGACCCGGCATGATCAATCCGCAAAAGGGGATTTGATCTATAAGATAATAACTCAAATTTAATTAGAATATTCTTCGAAGTTATAATATTTCAACATGTATCATAGTCATTCATATGCTCATTCTCGACAGTCGTTGGAACTCCATGTCGGTGATAGTTTTTAGCCATATGTACATATCAAATGTTTTTTGAAATTATTAATATAAATAACTATAATTAATTGTAATGTTTTCCATATAATTAATAAATATAATTATGAATAATGTAATTATTTTTAAATAATTTTAAAAATAAATATAAATATATTTATTAATCATATAAATATAATTAATATTTATTAAATTTAAATTTTTGAATTTTTTTTTATCTAAAATTTGTTTAATTTAAATATTAATAAAATTAAATAATTTATAATATCAAAATGAATGATATCAAAACATATTAATACAATCTTTAAACATATTAAAAAGCGTTAAATTATATTTTTGTTTTTTTTGGACAAGTCTCAACCAATTATCCAAATTTCATCTTTGTATATATAAAAGTGAAAACGAATTTATAAATTGTTGTGTGTATTTATGTTGATTCATAAGGTCTTATATTACATATTTTTAAGGTATATATTAGTATTTATTTATTTTAAATATAACCCAAAAAAAATTGTTATAATTATGTTTTATGAAATGTTTTTTTATCGTATTATTTTGTGATTTAAAATTGAATAATAATTATTTTGGATTTAATGAAATGACAAATATTAAATGTTATTGAGGATGATGATGATGATGATGATGAGTAATGCTCACTGAACCTAAATTGGTGTATCAAACCTTAAGAGGGTAAGGGATTACTTGCAATTATTTAGAATTTTATTTCTATGCTCAAAAAACATTAAGAAAAGTTCTCCTAGATCACCATAGTTTTGTTGAGTTAAAAGGTTAGGAAGGTTGATAGTGTGAAAAATATTTTGAAATTGAGATCTAATCTGGGTATAGGCTAGACAATCTAAGAGAGTGTTTTTCATCTTCAACCTTCTTAATGCCACAAAGGTGACACACTCTTTCATCCCATGGCGTTTTAGGAATAGAACGACGTCCAATTTCACTATGGACCTCGTGAGAATTTGTTCTTATCTTAGTAATGCTTTAGAATTTGTTCTTATCTTAGCAATGATTTTTTTTTCTTTACCTTGGTCAAAACAGAGAGATAATTTTGATCTTCTAGATTACAGTTGATTACATCCTTATAATACCTTAATTTTATTTTTTCCTCTAACTCTTAATCAGACCACATTTTCTCCTTAAACTTTGATTTAATGATATTTTTAATAGTATCCTTATTCTGCAAAATGGTATCTTCCATGATTCCCCACTCGCTTAACCAAGACTGGGCATCTTTATGCCATCCTTGTTTGAGTCGAAGGTAGTTACGACTAGATTTTGAAGAAATTTTAGGAAGCCTCTTGTCTTCCATGTTGTTTAACTTGTTCTTATGCATTAGATATATAGTCATAGCCATGCTCTCAAGGGGTGAAAGGCTTTCCTCTAAGAGGATAATGGGATAGAGTGTATTTCCTTTAATTTTGAGAATATAGGTTATCAAATTCTTTTGGATTTTCTCTATCTTTCTCCAAGATTCACGAGAGATATTGCATCCCCAGACTTCACATCCATATAGAATAACATGCGTAACAAGAGTCTCAAAGAGGAGTTTCTTCTTATCCAATATCCAAAGATCGACTAATTTACAATTGTTTTCAAGCCCGTAATAAGCTTTCCATCCCCCAATAATCCTTTTCTCAATGTTATAATTCAAGTTGAGCTTGTGGTGAATATCGATTCCAAGATATTTGTATGAAGTCACTTCCTCCAAGTTGTTATTTTCATATATAAAGGTATCATAAGTGATCTTTTTGGATTTAATAATCATAACCTTAGTCTTGTCAGTATTAACAGTCATAACCATATTGGAGCAAAAATCCTTGAGAATTCTTAGTTGATTTCCAAGATTGTGGGGACTCCTCACCATAATAATGATATCATCAACATATAGAAGAAGGTTGATGACTATACCAGTGAGAGGAGGGTCGACACAACCTGTTTCTTCCATGCAATCTTTTAACTTGTCAATGTATATGCAAAAGAGGGTAGGGGACAAGGAACAACCTTGTTTGACTCCAATATTGCAGTTAATCTCTTTCGGCCAGCCCTTAGTGTTCTTAAACTTGGAAATAACATTCTCATACAACCTTATTGCAACAGCCCTCAAATCGAAAGGAAGTATTATCTCTTCTAACCTATCCCAAAGTTTTTTCCTGGGAACTGTGTCAAAAGCTTTTCTAAAGTCAACAAAACAACAAAAAATATTGGTTTTAGTATTGTAGAACTCCTCTGCAATGATCCTAAAGGTAACAAGATGGTCCATAGTTGAATTATATCTCATAAAATCAGCCTGGCCTTTTTAGCCAAAGGCTAATCTTCTTTTCCAAAAAAATTCCATAAAGCTTGGCCAAAATCTGGCTATTCATAATGGTCCCATAATTAGAGGGAATGTTTATATCCCCATTTTTAAAAATAGGAACAGTGAGGCTTTGTGTTTAGGGTTTAGGGAAGCCCTACTTGACTACTAAATTGAAGAGCTTGTGTATATGAGGGATGAGGATAGGCCCTTCGATTTTAAAAATTTCATCTTGGTAGCATTCAATGTCCTTATCTTTCCCATTTGCAAGGCATTGAACTCTATGTCAACCAAAGAAAAAAAAGCATCCTCTATAGGGACAATAGGAATGGTGTCCATGGAATTAGGGAACTTGTAAAGACTTTTAAGGTAGGAATTACAGTCCCTTAAGGGAATGACATTATACTCTTTAGTATTGTGGATTAGAATTTTCCTCCAGAACTTCTTAGGATCAAGCTTAGATAATTGTGAAAGTTGCTCTTTCCTTTTATTGATACAATACCTTCTTTTTCTTTTAATTAGGTATTTGTGCGTATTGATCTTATCGAGTTTTAAGGACTCATTAGAAGCATCCCTAATGTCCTTCCTAGAAATTTTACATTATTTAGCATACCAAGGGTTGGTGTTTCTATTATTCTTTTTACAGGACACCTCGAAAGAGAACTTGTTAATAGAAGTGGAAAGGGTAGTTGTAAAATTATGATAGGGGTCTTCAATGTTGTCCTTTTAAGTTAGGATATATTCCCTATTTAAATTCTTTAAGAAAAGGTCAAATTTACTTTTGTCAAAGAAAAATTGTCTTTGGTTATTAGAATTCTCTTCAATGGCACTCCTTTGCATGGAAAATTTTAGAGTTAGGATTAAAGGTCTATGATCAGAGTCGGGTTCTTGGTCATTTAAAAGGGTCAAAAGTTACTATTTGTTTGGAAATGAGGATATCACATAATCTACAACACTACTACCTATACCATGAATACAAGTCATCTGGTTGGAGTTTGGCCACTTCATTCCTCCATTGCAAATTATTAGGTCTTGAGAGTTGCAGTTCAGCCATGCAATTGAAAAAGAGTTTCAGGAAAGGATGTCATATTTATGCATCTCATATGGAAGAGGAATCCAAAGATAAAAATACAAGTATTGAAGATGATCCAGTATTGAAATATTTTGAGGATGTATTTGGGGAGGTACTAGGGTTTTCGCCAAAGAGAGACATTGATTTCTCCATTGATATGGTGCCAAGAGTTGCCCCAGTGTCTAAGACTCTTTATAGGATGAGCACAGCGTAGTTGAAGAAATTATAGATGCATCTTGAATAAATTTTGAAGAAGGGGTATATACACCTAACTGTGTCACCTTGGGGTGCCCTAGTTCTCTTTTTTAAGAAGAAGGATGGAACCTTGATGATATGCATTGATTTTAGACAATTGAATAAGGTTACCATAAAGAACAAATATCCTTTTCCAAGGATTATTGATCTATGTGTTCAACTGAAAGGTGCAAGGATATTTTCTAAGATTTACTTGAGGTCAGGCTATCATTAGGTGAGAATAAAAGAGGAAGATATCAACAAGACAACATTCAGGACAAGATATGGACATTATGAGTTTGTGGTGGTGACATTTGGACTATCAAATGCACCAGTTGTCTTCATGTGTCTAATGAATGAAATGTTCAGAGAGTATCTAGACAAGTTTGTGATATCTTTCTCGGATGATATACTTATCTACTCAAAGATAGAGGAGGAGCATGAGAAACACTTAAGGATGGTGTTACAAGTATTGGGGGAGCATCAATTGCATGCCAAGTTAAGCAAGTGCACTTTCTATCAAAGGCAGATCCATTATTTGGGCCACATTGTTTCAGACAAGAATAATTTTAAAGGATAAAAATATATCTTAGAATATAGAAACCTTGGCGAATCTTACTAGTTCTTAATATGCAAAGTATAAGATGTTTGGTGATACTTTTGTAAAAATATTCAAATTTCTAAGAATTTTATATAGTTTCTATAAATTTGGGCTATTTTTAAGGTAAAATTATTTTATTCTATAGAAATTGGGCAAATCACTTTTAGAAAAAATGGAAATTGGCAAATATTTTTTTGGAAAAAGCATAGAAAATTATCCCATGGGTGATATATAGCCCCTAAAATTCTCCCTTTTCGGAGGAAGCAATAGTAGTTGATCTTGAAGAGATAGAAGCCATTAGAGGATGGCCAACACCAAAGAATGTTACAGAGGTTAGATCATTCATGGGGCTTGTAGGTTATTATAAAATATTTATTGAAGGCTTTTCAAATATTGCACACCCAATTACTTATTTGCAAAAGAAGGGTGTGAAGTTCAAATGGACTCCTAAATGTGAAGAAAAAATTTAGCACTTGAAGAATATATTGACAAGTGCACCAATATTGAAGATTCTTCATCCAAATGAGAATTCCATTGTGTGCATTGATGCATGCAAGGAAAGACTTGGAGGATTCCTTACACAAAATGGGCTTGTCATATGTTATGAGTCAAGGAAGCTTAAATAACATGAAAGAAATTATGCTACCCATGACTTAGAATTGGCAGCGATTGTCCATGTGCTAA
The DNA here is from genome assembly GCA_009831015.1 of Picea engelmannii. Lineage (NCBI taxonomy): Eukaryota > Viridiplantae > Streptophyta > Pinopsida > Pinales > Pinaceae > Picea > Picea engelmannii. The sequence goes on along the minus strand of ML777563.1, from coordinate 563,440 downwards.
AAATGTGGAGACATTATCTCATGGACAAGAAATTTGAGTTGAGGATGGACCATATTGGTCTAAAATATTTTTTTGGACAACCAACATTGACTTCCAGACAAGTTAGATGGTTGGAATTCCTTAGTGAATATGACTTCGATATAAATCATATCAAAAGCAAAGAAAATAAATCGGTCGATGCACTCAGCAGGAGAGTGCATGTGATGCATGCTACAACCACTAGCACGTATAGGTCTGATTTAAAAGATAGAATTTTAAAGCTGTAAATTCATGTCAGCACTATTTGCAAGTAAAAGAAGCATTACAACAAGGTAATTTTCAGTAGAAAATTAAAGATTATGAGTTGAAAGAGCATGGAGTCCTCACGTATAGGGGAAAAGTGTATGTGCTAAAATACAAAGAGTTGAAAAATATAGTGTTGAGAGAAATGCACAATGTGCCTTATGTTGGGAACCTAAGATATCAGAAAAAAAAAATTGTAGCTATAAGAGGACAATATTTTTGGCTAGGAATGAAGAAAGAGGTGGATGTTAATATAGTGAGATGTATAGAGTTCCAAAAGGTAAAGGTTGAACATAGACACCCAGATAGATTGCTACAACCATTTCCCATTCATAAGTGGAAATGGGAAGTTGTTACAATTTATTTCATAACTAAACTGCCCAGAACTGTAAAACAACATGATTCCATCATGGTAGTGGTGGATAAATTAACTAAGGGTGCCAATTTTATTCGAGTGAAGCTAACTCATAAGACAACCAACATTGAAGAGATTTACATGAAAGAAATTGTTAGACTACATGGTGTGCCAAAGGAAATAGTATCAGACAAATATCCCAAGTTCACATCAAATTTTAGGAAGGGGTTGTTTAAGGGATTTGGGACTAATTTAAATTTCAGTATAATATGTCACCCATATTCATATGGGAAAATGGAGATGACTGACTGGACAATTGAAGATATGCTAAGAATGCATGTAATGGTCAAGCATTCCAAGTGGGAAGACTACCTTCATCTAGTTGAATTTTCTTATAATAATGGGTACTAGGCATATTGAAGATGAACCCATTGGAAGCCTTGTATGGTAGAAAATGCAACACACTAGTGAGTTGGGACATCTTAGTAGACAAAGTAGTTATTGGACCAAAATTGCTAAGGGAAATGGAAGAGAAGATGGTAAATATCAGGCATAAATTTAAAGGCTCCTAGGGATAGGAAAAAGAGTTATGCAGATAAAAGTAGGACATACAGGGAATTCAAAGTGGGCAAGCATATGTTTTTAAAGTAAAGGCTAAAAGGAGCTCGCTAAGATTGGGAAGTTGCCCAAAGTTGGTAGAGATATATTGTGGTTCGTTTGAACTTTTTAGAGAAGATAGGCTAAGTTCCATACATGCTTGCATTGCCTACATCCATGAGAATTCATAATTTGTTCTATGTATATTTATTAAAGAAATATGTGTTTGATCTTAACTGCATGGTTGATTGTACTATGATCCAAGTGGATCACAAAGAGGACTTTCATGTGGAGCTAATGTACATCCTAGACCAGAAATCCAAAGTGCTCCTGAAAAAATCCATCAGCCTGGTAAAGGTCCAATGGACCTACTATGGTCCTAAAGATGCTACGTGGGAGAACGAGGAAACTATGTGGGAGGAGTACCCGCAATGTTTTGCAAATTTTGAAGAAAATTGAATGCATTTTTGTATATAAGTGTGCAAGGATCCACTTTGGCAGCTGGTGTTCCCAGGGCCACATCTCGGAGACTTCTTATCCAAATTGTGTTGGAGCCTTGGAAGGGAAGTGGTCTAGCTTGAAGGATTGTAGTGTAGAGAATGGGGTACACTTCCTTGGGTTGTGTGGGTGGAGGATAATGAGAGATTGTTGGTTGGAATTGTTGCAGGAGTTGTGAACTTGCAAAAGTATCAAGCACTGTGATGTAAACATTGTGCATGTATACCAGTATGGTGTTGTTCAATGAGGATGGTGCAAATTGTAGGGGGAGGAGAATGTAACATCCCCGCTTTTAATCCTCGATTTAGTGATGTATAATGTAAATATGATAAATGGTCGTGGGCCATGTGATGTATATAATGTGTAACCATTGTATATCGAAATATTAAATAAAATGTATCATCGGCTGCAGATGGACACAGAAAGATTCATGGGGGATAAGTTTCCACAAGAGAGGAGGGGTCTAAGCGAGAATTATTCATGTATGTTAATCCCATGCCACTTTTAAAAATTATTGTTTTATATGAACCTTCTATTTTCCTTTTGAGTGTATCAAAGCCCCAATCATTGAACACATGTAAGAGGGTTGGGTGAAAATTCACTTCACGTAGTTATTGAGAGAATGGGGTCGAGTACAATCAACATTGGGGAATGTGAGAGTCAACATGCATGGGTAAAAAGGGAAATTTGAATGCGAACTGTAGGGAATTTTTTACAGACAACTTTTAGGACAACATGAGGGTGTTGAGTGTTAAAACGGGAAGACAACCATAATGGATTTTGTGGGCAGCTTGTTGGAGTTGTAATTGGATGAAGAAGCAAGATGTTAGGCATGTAAAGTGATATTGCCATGCAGAGAAAATGATTTTTTTTTTTATAGTTTCATATTGCAGTTGTAACTCCTTGGAGTCCCTAGCAAGAGATATTCCTAGCCAACTTGTGTTGGATCCATGAAGGCAAGTGGGGATAGTCTGAGGGACTGTGTAGCAGAGAAGGGGATCCCATTCCTTGGGTTGTGCAGGTTGAGGGGAAGAGAGCTAGTGGATTGGTATGGCTATAGGGAACTAGCTTGTTGTGAGTGGAAAGCAGACATCCTTAGGAGACACCCTGTCTTGTGGACTCATATCCCCAAGTCAAGGGTGATTTATTGTTGATATTTGGAGCAACAAATCTATGGTTGGGTGGAACATTTGCTCTTTGCGGCTGGTTTCACATTTGATTAAGAAGACAAGTGTATTACTTGTGTTAAATGTCTCTATTTATGGATTTAAATTGTTGTGCATAAACTCTATGTTCTTGATTAGTTATATGTTGTTGTGTGTATTTTTAATTTGTTGCATTCATGTTTATTGAAAATAATGTTAGATGCATGGTTGTTTTAGCATGTTGTGTGTGTTTTAATTTAATGGAATCAGAAGAATTTTATGGGTTAGTAGTGGGGGTACTACAATTTCTAACCTCTACTTTTGTATCTTAGAAATTTGGTTCGGGACTAAGGCTAGTTTCATATTCCAAGTGAGGTTTGCTACATGATGACTTGAGTTTTTTTTTTATTTTTATAATAACCTTGTGGCAAAGAAATTCTACCATGTTCAACCATATAAGGGTGTAGCTTGGGCCTTCTAGGGCCAAAACTATTGACATGGAAAAATGTTCATTGTCAAACTAAGGAAGATTACCCAAAGCTAAGGCCCAATTAGCCTTTTATTTGTTTGGGATAGAAAGTTCCTCATGCTTGTTGGCCTAGCTACTAATAAATGCATTTAGCATTATCTAAATCCTAAATTCAATTATAATTCTAAAAGAGAATGTAGTACTAAATATAAGCAGATAGTTAGGATTTAAGAACAAAAGCGAATATGAAATAACAATTATCGGTCCATTAAAATAGAAAGCAATTTACTGAATATTATTGACAAATATATCTAAAATAACCAACCATCAAAATAGGTTAGCCTGAATTGAAATAACATGTTACAATTTCATATCCACAAGTTAGCAACTTATTGTAAAACATAAACAAGAATAATTTGCAGTTGAATGAGAAAAGACTACAACAACAACAAACATTATTTCATCCATTCCAACATTAGTAAGTAAAGGAATAGTCTCGTAATACAACAAACATTAGATCAAGTCTCCAATAGTGACCAACTTGTGTTCTCAATTAATATTGAAAGTAGTTTACAATCTCAAGCAAAAGGCCTCTTCTCAACATCATTTATCTTATTTGTACAAAAGGAAAGGGGAGAGAAAACGCTTCAGTTCACATGACTACTAGTATTCTCTACTTGATTAGAGGACACTTGTTCCTTTTCTTTTCTATATTTTTCAACATATATTCTCCAAACTTTGAAAGATTTATAAAATGTGACACTTTGAGGAAACTTATTGTAACATCCTCATTTTTAATCCCTAAATTAGGAATGTATATTGTAAATATGATATATGATCGTGGGTCAAGAAATGTAATACATAAACATGGTATATTGAAAATAATAAAATAAAATGCATCACCGGCTACATACAAACACGAGCGTAGTCATGGGGGCTAAGTTTCCACAAGAGAGGGGGTCCAAAGGGGGGAATTATACATGCCTATTAAACCCAATCCACGTTTCTCAATTGTTTTTGTATGAACCTCCTATATTTCCTTTTTGAGTGTTTCAAAGCCCAATCATTGAATACATGTGAGAGGGTTGGTGGGAATGTTGAACAGGATAAGTCAACTGAGAGGGGGGGGGGGTGAATTAGTTGTATAAAATTTCTTTCATTTTATAAGCAGATTACTTATTAATCAATAAATCATGCCTTTAACATTTAACTTGCAGTAATACATTTAACCAATAAATATAGAATCACACAAATGAGACAGTGACACAATGATTTTTCATGAGGAAACCCAAAAGGAAAAAACCTCTTCTTCTTATGAATGAAAGGCAAGCTCCAACTTCTCTTTACATTCTTATTGTATCTGAGCTACAACCCAAATGAGGCTTCTACCTCTGTTTCTTCAGTACCTACTGAATGGAAGCTACATCTCCCAGATGTACAAGCACCAACTTGTACAGGAGACTTTTACAGTCTCCCCTTGATCCTCCCTACCTCCCCGTAATCCTCCTCTGTCACTAAGAACCTTTCTATTCAAGAGCAACAGTGAAATTGAACAATTTCACTCCATCTTTTTTTTACAATTGCATTTATGTCCATTCAAATCGTACATCAGAACCCTCAAGCATCAAAGATTCAGTTACAATAACTGAACAACTACCTTACAGAAATTATTATTGGCTAAGGCATCAAGAAGAACATCAACCGTTCGATCTGTTTCATCATTTAATCAGCGTCGTCCGATGAGCATACGTTGAGTTTTGACTTTTCAACAGAAACAAGCCTCGAGCGCTTCGGCAAGACACTTGTGCTAAACCATATGCCCATTGGCTGTGACCACGGGCTTAATCAAAATGTGTTTCGCATTTCGCATTTCGACAATATTGTGATGAGGCTTCTCGACACTTTTAAGTCAGGATTTCCAAAACCCCGAAAAGGAGCTTAGTTGGACTGACTCCTTCCCTTCTCGTGACCGCCGACTATGACTAAGCACTTATCCATAAAGTGCTTTTGCGACTCACGATTTCGAGTTTCGCTATTTGGAAGGTTAGCGCACCTCCTTCCTTTGACCTCTAATTTCTCGATATCTGCTTTTCTCTGATCGACGGCCCATGGCCTTTCGTGATCAGACGGTCCTGATCTCATTGGGACTTTGTGTTTTGTGATTTCGTGTATCACGATAGCTGAGGTTGGAGCACCTCCTTTATTTGATTCCCGATTTCCCGATATCTGATTTCCGCTTATGTTGGATCAATGGTCCTTGACCCTCCATGATCCAATGGTCTGGATTGGATCGCGAATTCTGGGGTTATTTACTTAAGTTTTTGTTTGATTAATTCATAAAACCGAAAATTGTGCCAATGGAATGCCATTCTGAATCTTCAACACATGTATGCGCCATTTGTGGTAAGACTATTTAGTTATAGTTTGTCTCTTCATACCTATGATCGAAAACTATGCCATTCTCTCTCAGCGATGGAATGTTATTCCGAAAACTGTGCCATTCCAAATCTTCCATAAACAACAATGCCGATAAACTCCACAATGCTAACAAATGCTATGTTCAAAATACTCTGTTTATAATAATGTTTTCCAAATGACTACTGCACCTATAACAACAATGCCAGCAAGGCCATTTAACTAATATGTCAATCTTGGAGAAGATCTAACCCATGTAGACCTCGGCCATAGCCATTGCTAACATTTTATGCCATATTAAACTTTGATATTGCGTATTTAAAGTTAACATCAATGACAAATAAAGTTAACATCAAATTCATTTCACATAGTCATTGAAAGCATGGGCTTGAGTACAATCAACTTTGGGAAATCTGAGAGTCAACATTCAAGGGAGAAAATGAAGTTTGAATGGGGAGAAAAGGAAATTTTTACAGTGGGGTAGAAGAGAGGAAATGTGTGTGGAGTGTTGGGAGATAGCAGACAACCATAGTGGGTTTTGTGGACAACTCTTGGTGTTAGTAGGTGCATGAAGAAGCAAGTCAGGCCTATAAGTGAGATTTATGTGGAAGAAAATTTACCCAAGTGAACAAGTCTGTTGTTGTTGTTAGAATTTCTCTTACATCTGAAATTCATGGAGTCCTCAATAGAGATATTTCTTGTCCAACCTATGATGGAGCCCTAGAGGGAAGTGGTATAGCGTAAGGAACTACATGGGTATAGAAGGGGATCCCATTCCTTGTGTTGTGTAGGTTGAAGGGAAAGAGAGATGGTGGATTGGAATTATTGTAGGAAATATTTTATTGTGGGTTATATTGGGTTGTGAGTCAACGACAGACACCCATTGGAGACATCCTTCTTGTGGATTCATAGCCCTAGCTGAGAGCTCGAGGGTGACTCACTACTGAAATATCTGGAGAGGCAAGCCTATGTTTGGGTGGAACATTCTACATCTACAACCAACTGTGTGAATATTTGCAAAGATAAGTGCTCTTATTCATTATGTTTATTTCTATTAAATGTTATGTGCATTCATGTTTTTTAATTTTCCTATTAGTTTCATACTTTTTTATCAGGTTGCAATTCATCTATGCTTTAGTTGGTATCAATTTATATTGTTGGATTCAAGAAGAGTGAATGCTACATATTGGTATCAGAGCAGTAGGTTCTGACACCAAGCCTGCATAGGTCTGCTATGGAATGGCATAGTTTCAATCTGTGTGAAGGATGGATGAAAAATTAGTTTTTTCCCAGCATAAGAAACGGGGGTCAAGGCCCCGAACTTTGATTTTGTATGGGGATTTTTTGTTATGGGGAGATGATTTTGTCATTAAGTGATCAAACTCAGCTAGGAGATCCAATTATATGGTTTTCCTAATATTCGCAAGCCCAAAAAACTTGAAAATAAATCAGAAAATTGACTAAGTGTTGACGGGCGAAAATGACCGTCCGTCAATTGGAAGAACGAGTTTGGTCCAGGGTTGTCTAAATAACCCAAGTCGTTTGGTATAACTCGTTCTGACGGGTTTAATGGCTCTGTTGGCCAATCTAAAAGTCCTAGAAGAAACAAATAAAATAAATAAAAGAGCTGAAATAACTAACTAATTACTAAACACTATATATATATGTGTGTGTGTGTGTGTGTGTGTGTGTGTGTGTGTGTGTGTTCTAATGTAACTATAGTTGTTGTATTTAAGCAGAAGATATACAAGTCTCATTTATTTACATGATTTACAAGCTGCAAGTTTTAATTGAAACTTACAAAAATGGATGTGAAAAATGATTGTTTCTAGGAAGCAGATAAAGAAAGCACATAAAAATATTTATTGTTTTTCTTTTATAAATTTAAAGAATCTTGCAAAAAAAATTAATGAAACATGAACATGTGGATAGTCAAAACTGAACCATACATTCTAGTTTTAATGATATGTAAATGACAGAAAAATACAAAGAAGCTATCATGTCAATGAATTAGTGAGGTGTATCCAATCATCTGCATGAGTGGTGAACATCCAACTACCATGTCCAAGAGAGAAATCTGCAATGAACCTTATGACTATTCTAAATAAATTCAGAACATGTATTGGCAACTTAGGTTTTAATGACAAAAAAAGAAACAAAAACATAAACCTGTAATCTCATAATTATACATAATTATAGCAAGATAAATCTGGAAGCAATCTATTCATTTTATCATTCAATTTAAAACTCAAAGATAAATCTCATTATTTAAATCGAAGATATAATCACAGCATTTATATTTTGATTGAAGCAAATGATAGATGGTATTTATAATATAAACCTCCTACACATCACAGATCATTTAATCTAAAGATATTAGACCTGCACATGTAACAGGATTAAAAAAAAACATAAATAACAACATTATAAACAAAAGGCTAAAGCCAAAATGCATATATGTCGTTCTATTAAGTTTTTGGAATCACTTGTCCATTCTGTAGTCCTAAAAGAAATTTTTTGGATAATAAACTTTAAAGATTGGAAAAATTAATATATAAATGATAATAATTAACCATGTATTGATAAAAAAGACTAAAGTTATTTAAATCAATGCATAATCAATTATTCAAAGAATATGAAGATATTATAATGAAAATAAAACCATTTTACTCACAGGACAAAAGCCATTAAGCCACATGGAATTTCATATTCTTCTTTAAAAATACTCGTCCATTCTCCCAAAAATTCCAGCCATCCATTACTCCATTTGAAAAGAAATAAAAAGTTTACAAAAGCAATAATATACAAAAGATAAAGGATTAAAATCCTCCTCTCCAATTCTTGGATCTGCCAAGCTCTGAACTTTCTCATATATTTATACAATGAATGAACAGTCTAGGTGTCACTATTAATTTTCGCCACCTGAAATTTGCCTCGTAAAAAGACATCAATATCTCTCAAATCGTGCATTTTTTTGGCGAAAATATTTACGCTGAAGGTAAATGGGTCCATTTGGGTTCTGGGTTTTCAACCATTTCTTCAAATTCCTCACGGTTTGGCTGCAATCAGTTCTGCAAAATCGCCTATCTGATCTTGACGACTTTCCAAATTTTATCTGTTGTTGCTCATAAAATTATTTGTAGCAATCCAAAATTATTTTTGGATCAATCATCTTGAACGCATTTGGATAACAAAATCAAGCCATGATCAGATCCGTATCAAATATTTGATAATAGAAACCTGTGAAACAAAAATAAACCTAAATTAATAACCTAAAAATTGTGAATAAAACAAAATCTAGAAAAATCAAAAATGAATTTAAACTAACTATAACTTATAAACAAACATTGTTTATAATTTGTTTTCAAATATGATCTAGAAGCTTCAAGTTAATGGAGAAAAAATATTAATTTTAGTTTTTTAAAAAATCAAACAAATGATAGATAATTATTTTATTATTATTATTTTGAAATGAGATGCAAAATGAAAAAAGAATTTAATTAATTAATATCACCAAATGATTTCATGAAAATGAAAAACCAACCAAGATATTATTTGATGAAGTATTGAACCCATTATTCAAAATAGTCAAACTTTCTAATGAACAAAAGAAAGAATACATAATCATAATTCAAACGAAAGTAAACATTTGATAAAAATTAACGTTTTGTTTAAATTGAGATTTTTATGCTCGTTTCTAACTTTTGACATATACTTTTGTAATGAATATATCATACTATAGTGAATGTTTTAAGTTTGTCTCAAAGCAAGCCAAGATATGGAACTATTTGAAAAGGTTGATTCTGTAGCTCATTATAATTATCAAGATTCTAACGGGGGGCCCTTTAAATTTTGTAAAAAATTTAGGGGGAGTTGTTGGGGCCCAACACTAAGGAAGATAATTTTTGTGGGTGATACAATGTGTATTTCCAAAGAAAAATTTTCCATAGCGATATGGTGTTTATCCACTGACAATACTATGGTTTCTCCGAACACGTCTAAAAACCCTCACCACGAAAATCTCATCAATCAGATATGGTGTTTATCACCAAGAGAAAATATTTTGGGGTGTGATAAGAGGAAGGAAGGAAGATTCCTTGTCGCGTGGAAAAGATAATTTTTGGGTGCAAAACATCACCCAAGAATAATATTTTTTGAAGTGATACATTGCCAAAAAGAAAAACTTTCGACGCGATAAAAAAAAAATCGTTAGGATAAAAGGATAATCTTTTGGCAGGATACATCACCCAAAAGAAAATAAGTTGACACGATACATCACCGAAAATAAAAATGTGTTCAAGCGATAAATGAAGAGAAAGTGAATTTGTGTCCATGTCTACAGGGAGCGAAACATGGAGGCGGATTCGCAATCTGAAGCAAACCTTCAGCTGGGTTTTGGAAAATGGTTGATCTCTGAAGTCAAGGATGGACCTCATTATGAGTATTATCACAAGCCTTTTATTGATGATACTTCACATAGGGAAGCCACTCTTTGATACATTTTGTATACTTATTTTGTTTATAGTTCAACATCGTCCTACTGGCAGTCATTTTCAGACTTGATGTATTTTTGAAACAACTTAATGGAAGTATGTCATGATGATGATTCTTAGTTTTTTGTAGGGTATTTTCATTGAAAATACACATGATGTTATTTGTGGGGGGACTTTGGTTAGAAATTTTGTCTTCTTGGCACCTAAAGAGTGCCCTTTTTGTGAAACCAATATGCACAGCAAAATACCTGGTCACATGTATTTATACAAAATGTAAATTTCTTTTCTCTACGGATGAAATAAAATTTATGCTTTTCTCTAAGGAAAAAAAAAAAAAAGATAAGCAAAAAGAAAGGAAGAAAGAAAGAATTAGAAAAAATTGGAAAAGGGGCACGTATCGACCAAAAGATAAATTTTTGGTGTGATACATCGGCAAAAAGATGATTTTTTGGTGTGATACGTAGGCCAAAAGATAAATTTTGAACATGATAAAGAAAGGGAAAAGATTCCCTCTGTCACACCAAAATAAAATAAAAGATGGCAAAATAGCAAAGGAAACATAAATTCTTGGAGTAAAATATCACCCAAGAAAAATATTTTGGGGAGTGAAACATCGCTAAAAAAATAAATTGTTGGGGCGAAATGGCGAAGAATGGAGGACTTAAAATTTTTGGGAAGACTTATAAAAAAAATTGGAAAAAAGGGGTGCGTATTGGCCAAAAGATAAATTTTTGGAGTGATACATGGTTGAAAAGATTAAAAAAAATTGGAGCGATACATCACCCAAAGATAATTTTTGGGTGCAATAAAGAAGGGAATATCGTGCCAAAAGAAAATAAAAGAGGGTAAAAGGTCGATGAGAAAGATAATAATTCTCGACGATAAAGGGAAGATTCTCGATGGAGAAATATATTATTGGAGAAATGTATCAGTGAAAAAATAAATTGTTGGCATGAGAAGATGATTTCTAGGGCCTAATACATCGTTGCAGAAGAGAAGAAAAGGAAGGGAAAGGAAAAGAGAAGAAGAGAAGAGAAAAGAGGAGGAATGGAAAGGAGAAAAATGGATTAAAAAACTTATGGATCCAAAAACGTTTTTGGCCATAATAGGAATAGTTCAACTCAAAATCAGATGGAATTTAAGGGTATGTCCGCAGTGGGGAAGGCTATAAAAGTGTCATTGAGGGCCACTAGCCAATTTTTCTTCAATTTTCCTAAAAACACAAATTAGTGGGTTTTGAAGATTAGGGTGGTGCTCAGTGACCAGGACCTAGATTAGGATGAAATTTTTACAGTGAGTCCAAAAAGTAGACACAAATATAATCAGTTGGTATTGTGGCCAAATTCTAAGGGTTTGGAGTGGAGGTACCAAAGCAAGGCCAAATCCACTATTCTGGGCCACTTTTGGGGGATTTTTGAGATCTTCGGATGGGAAAAAGGGACCACATATCAAAAATATGGAAAATATACATAGTACTCGACATTTTACCTACTTAACTAGATAAACAACTTTGTCCTATTAAAGTTTTTCTAGTTTCACTTTGTTTGGGAGATCACGGTTTTCAGGCAAAAAGAAAAAATCTAAGTCTGGAGAAAACTCAAAAAGGGAAATTTTGACAAAACTAGATTGACGTAGCATTTAAAGGAAGTGTCATATTTCCAATAAAAAGGATGTGAGACACTCACAATCAGGAATAATATTAGTGCTCAATGTGAAAGTTTTCTTATTTCTCTCCATATTTTCTTCTAAAAGGGGCAGAAATTGGCCTTTGAACCAAAATGCACTAGTGAAAAAAGGGCACAATTGAGTAGAAATGCCAGATTTAGAAAGTCGTAACTCTTAACTCATAAATCAAGATAAATCACAAGCATAGTCATCATAAATCTAATTCAGGGGAGACTATATTTAAACAGAATTTTGATTAGTGTATCAGTGTTCTTCAAAATAATTGAGGCAAAGAAGGATGTGTGCTTAAATAATGTCAATTTTACAATATGCATACTTCTAACAGTATCTGTTGCATGCACATTTTAGAAAAATTAGAGATACTTGCAAAATATATTTGGTTTCTATATGATGACTAGAGATATGGGAGATTCCCAAGGATCTTACAGCCATGAGGATGAGATTGGAGGTTTACATATCAGCCTAGGAAATGCAGAGACCGAGTCCAATTGATATAGAAGTAGGGTGGAGCCTATAGAGATGATTAAGAATATGAGAAGCTTGTAGAAAGAAGTGAAGAGCTACAGAGAAGGCAAAGAAAGGTTGGTAAGATATCAAGAGGAGAAGAAACAAATTAATACTCATCTAATATAGAGTTTGAATAATTTGCGAAGACAAATCCATAAATATTTTGGCACAAAAAAGGGAGCCAATGCAAGACATGCAGCAACATCCAGATCTCATGATAGGAAGAATGACCACGGGAGATCTAAGCACTCAAGGAGTTCTAGTAGACATCATCATTCACTAAGATACTCAAGAGCATGTGCACATTCTGAATCAAAGAACAACCCAAGTGTGTCCCCTGTTAGACATCAGTGGAGGAGGCTCGAGTCAAATATTTTGCAAGGAGAGCTCAAGAAGCTCAAGTCAACACCATTTGATGGAGAGCATAGGAAGGGTCAAGATGTTGAAGCATGGTTGTTGGGCATGAGAAAATATTTTCAGCTATATAATTACTCATAAAACCTAGAAGCAAGGATTTCCATATAGCATCTTCAAGGGAAAGATTTCATGTGGTGGGACCGACTAAAGAAGGTCAAGCATATTGATGAGAAGATAATTTCCTAGAAGTAGTTCAAGAAATAATTCCAGTAGCAATACTTTTAAGAGCATTACTATGACAAGAAGATGCAATAATTTTTTGAGCTCAAGCTAGAAAACATGACTTTGGAGGAGTATGAGAGTAAATTCTTGGTGCTTATAATTCAGAGAATTACTATGACAAGAAGATGCAATAATTCTTTGAGCTCAAGCTATGAAACATGACTATGGTGAGTATGAGATGAAATTAGTGTAGGTACATGGACTTCATCAAGGATGAGAAGGTAAAAATTCAGAGGTTCTTGAGTGGGTTTCCATCATTCTACAAGGATAAAATCTAGTTTGATGAACCTAAGACTTTGGAAGAAGCCATGAGGAAGGATAAATATATGTATGAGAAGAACAAGGGGAGGCCATCTTTTCAAAATTCCTAATATGATAAGAAGAAAGGAAAGATGGATCATAGGAAGAAAGGATTTAAGTCGCCTTTCATAAAGAACAACTCTCAAACATATTAGCAAGGGAAAACATCACAAGGTGAACCTAAAATGACAAATTCCTTAGGGAAGAGTCAAAGACAACAACCCATAAAGTATTGGGGATGTGAAGGAGACCACATGTATAAATATTGTCCTCACAAGGGAGATAGTATGAGGATTGTGCATAACATTAAGAAAGACGATACAATGGAGGACGTGGGTAGGAGCATGCCAAGGATTTATGCATCCTTGGACAACAAACAAGAAAACTATCAATCCCACATGATTGAGGTAGAAGGTAAGATTGATAATCAACCCATATATGTTTTGATTGATTCTAGAGCTATTCATAGCTACAGAGATCCAAATCTAATTGAAAGGTCTAAATTAAAGAGATATGAGCATGAAAAGTCTTGGTTGGTTTAGATAGCTACTGGAACCAAGAGGAAAATCAGTGAACTTGTTAGGGATTTCCCAATGAACATGAATGGAGTCAGCAATAAGACATATTTGAACATCATACCACTTGTGTCATATGATTTTTTAATTGGTATGGATTGGTTGGACAAGCATCTTGGTGTCCTATATTTCTACAACAGGCCTTCACATGCCTTAATTAGGAAGGGAATTCAAGGATGGTGCAAGGTATTCCAAGACCTATATCTTCCAAAGAGATTTCAAGATTTCAGTTGAAAAGAAATTTTAGGAAAGGGTGATGGATATACGTAGCCTATATGGAAGAGTCGACAAATGATAAGGAGCCAAACCTTGAAGATTATCCAGTCTTGAAAAAATATGAAGATATGTTTGGGGAATTGCTAGGATTTCCACCAAAGAGAGACATTGACTTCTCTATTGAAATAATGCATGGAGCTTCCCCAATGTCCAAAACTCCCCACAGAATGAGTACACCGGAGTTGAAAGGGTTATAGATGTAGCTAGAAGAATTGTGGAAGAAGGGGTACATATGCCCAAGTGTCTCACATTGGAGTGCCCAAATTCTCTTTGTGAAGAAAAAGGATGGAACCTTGAGTTTGTGTATTGACTTCAAACAACTTAATAAGGTTAGGGTAAAGAACAAGTACCTTCTATCATGGATTGATGATATTTTTGATCAATTGAAAGGATCAAGGATATTTTCCAAAATTGACCTAAGGTCAAGTTACCGTCATGTGAGAATCAAAGAAGAGGATACCAACAAGTTGGCCTTCTGGACAAGTTATGGCCATTATGAGTTTGTGGTGGTGTCATTTGGCTTGAAAAATGCACTGACTACTTTTGTGTCTAATGAATGGAGTGTTTAGAGATTACCTAGACAAATTCAGCATTGTCTTCTTGGATTATACTCATATCCACTCCAAGAAAAAGGATGAGCATGAGCAACATTTGAGGATGGTGCTACAAGTGTTGAGAGAGCACCAATTGTATGCCAAGTTGAGAAAGTGGACTTTCTATCAGAGACAAATCTATTATTTGGTCCACATTGTCTCGGAGGAGGGCATAACAGTGGACCCAGATAATATTAAGGCAATCAAAGGGTGGCCTAGACCAAAGAATGTCTTAGAAATGAGATAATTTATGGGTATAGTTGGATACTAGAGGAGATTCATTGAAGGTTTCTTCGAGGTCGCACATCCAATCACTTCACTGCAAAATAAGGGAACAAATTTTGAATCAATTGGTGTGAGGAAAGTTTCCATCACTTGAAGGAATTATTGACTAGTGCATCTATTTTAAAGGTTGCATATCCAGATGAGGAATTTTTTTTGTGCAAAAATGCATTCAAGAAAGGGCTTGGAAAATCCCTTAAACAAAATGGAGGGCACTTTATATCAGAGAAAAATCCATTATTTGGGCCACAATGTCTCAAAGGAGGGCAGAGCAGTGGATTCATATAAGATTGAGGCAATTAAAGGGTGGCCTAGACCAAAGAATGTTTCAGAAGTGAGATAATTTATGGGTATAGTTGGATACTATAGGAGATTCATTGAAGGTTTCTTGGAGGTCGCACATCCAATCACTTCACTGCAAAAAAAAGGGAACAAAGTTTGACTGGACTTTCAAGTGTGAGGAAAGTTTCCATCACTTGAAGGAATTCTTGACCAGTGCACTTATTTTAAAGGTTGCAGATCCAGATGAGGAATTTTTTGTTTGCACAAATGTATGCAAGGAAGGGCTTGGCAGAGTCCTTATACAAAATAGGCATGTCATATGTTATGAATCGAGAAAACTTAAAGACCATGAAATAAATTATGTCATAGTGGTCTGAAATACTTGTTTGAGCAACCAACATTAAATGTGAGACAAACTAGATGGCTAGAAATTCTCAGTGAATATGACTTCAACATCAAGCACATTAAGGGCAAGGAGAATAAAGTGGTTGATGCACTCAGCAGGAGGGTGCATGGAATGCATGCTATAGCCACTAGCATGTATTGTTTAGATTTTAAAAGTATAATTTTTTAACCTATGGAATCATATCAGCATTATGAACAAGCTATAGAAGAAAAATAGTAGGGAAATATACCGATGAAGTTTAAAGACTATAGGCGGGAAGAGGATGGAATCCTCTTGTTCAAGGACAAATTTTATGCTCCTGATACTCAGGAATTGAGAAATATAGTGCTAAAAGATATGCATAATGCACCATTCGTTGGCCATGCATGGTACCGAAAACAATTGCAGTAGTAAGAAGCCAATATTTTTATCTTTGAGTGAAGAAAGATGTGGTTGATTACATAGTGAGGGGCATGGAATGCCAAAAGGTTAAGACTGAACATAGACATCCAACAATATTGTTAAGCCATTTCCCATTCCTCAATGGAAATGGGAGGTAGTTATGATATATTTTATAACCAATTTTCCAAGAACGGAAAGGAAACATGATTCCAATATAGTAGTGGTGGACAAGCTTAAAAAGGCTACACATTTTATTCTGGTGAAAATGACTCACAAGGCATCCAATATTTCACAAATTTGTATGAAGGAAATTTCCATGCTACATGGTGTGCCTAAGGAAATAGTGTTATATAGAGGTCCCAAGTTCACTTCCAATTTTTGGAAGGGCTTGTTTAAGGGATTTGGGACTAATTTGAATTTCAGCACAGTGTATTGTTGGGCCATAAATATGCCATGTTTTGACACTCCTTTTCTCTAGTCTTTACCTCATTTTACTTATCTTTTAACCTCAGAATAAGACCTTTTGATGGAATAGGCTGATTTTTTACACTAGGCATACTCGGTAATACTTTTTAAGCATTTGAATTTTTAAGTTGAAGAATTACATATCCTTTTACTATTATTATGGGTGATTTCATATTTATATCATAGGGATCAACAATAGAAGTTGCAAGATGAACGTCTTCTACAGAAGTTAGAGGATGAACATATGTTGTGGAAGCTATAGATGGAAAGTTGCTATAGAAGACCTCCAACTGATCGACGACATCTTTCATTCATCCCATTAAGATTCCAATGATGGCTTACCTAGTTTAGTTTATTCAAGGATTGGAGTGTAGCCATGCACCCTGTTTTATGTGGAAAAGACAAAATTGTTATGTCTTTTGGGTTGATGGTTATGGAAACTCCAAACCATGTAACCACTCATTTGTGGCAGAGACAAAACTATTGTGTATTTTGGGGGCGATGATTAGGATGGCTCGAATCATAGATTCATATCCTGATTATAGTTTATTTTTGTCATTTGATATTTTGTATAAAAAGGGGTCTCTCTTGCAAAGCGATATAAATAGATCTCATTGGATTCAATGCTTATGTTATTATATGCAAAAAAAAATTATTAATATTAAAAACTAGATCTCATTTTTGTGCGTGATTTGAATTGATCAGCTAGTTATTGATCTTTTTCTTCGATACTCTATTCCAAGAGGAGGGCCCACTCTCATGAACAGGTATTTCTTTGTTAGTTCATAGATGTTTTTATAATGTTAGAATAACTTGTTTTTATTTGATATGTCAATCCTTTAGCATTAAAATCATTATTAACTTATTGATATGTTAATCGTTTGTTTGATTTATGCTCCCATATGGTTACATAGTACAATTTGTTTCTCTTTTATTCACAGTACAAAATACAATTTGTTGTGAATTGATTCATGTCCATTATTGGTTACAGAATACAATTTGTTTTGTTTTGATTCATGTGGGTTACAGAACACAAATCGTTATGTTTTGACTATTGTTCATAGATTGTTGCGGAATACGAATCGAACTTGTTATGAGACTTGCTTGGTTAATCTATGTGTTCAATGTTTGCAACTATTATTTGATTTTCCCTTGAATTTACAAATTGAATAGACATTATTTAAAAGGATTCATTAGAAAACACATTTCCTTTCTTTGTTTTTCAATTGCCACTTTATTGTTCTTTACATTAAGAAACAACCAATGCTTGATAATAATTTGTGGCCTGCACATACATTGTGTAATAGCTTTAAATAAGAAGACTTACCTTGGTTTGACAAGTAGTGTTTGATAGGTTGATTGTTTTCAAGAGCAATTAATTTACTCAATATTTCGACATTGTTGTTAGGGATATATTGAAGGTGCAATACTACATCTAGCATTGGTTTCAGTATCTGTAGTTTTTTAGTAGAATCACTTGGAACGTAGGGAAAAAAGAGGTGGTAAGATGAGAGGTAAGAACATGTGCATTCACCACAGAGATTATGTGGTGAGCCTCTATGTCATCGGTTCCAAGGCTTGTGATTTGTATGAATAAAGGAAGAAACCCCAAACCGTCCAGTGTAGTAAAAATTGACCGCGATACTAACAATCATGTAGGTGGATGAGGGAGATATCAAGGAAACAAGAGGAAAAGGCCTTTAATGCCTATGTGTTCTTCCGCGATAAAAAATAGAGAATACACCTCCTATTGAGGAATAAGGAGATTCAGAGGAAGTGATCAACAAATAGCCTAATTTCAGAGTTGATCCTCAAAACAATCTAATTTACTCCCTGGAATCAATCAATGGGCCATCTTATGAAGAACGTTTCTAGACCAAGATGGCAGGAGAAGAGGCAATTGTCAGGTTATTTATATGCATAAATCCTTGACATTAAATCTATCAATATGGGGTTTGTAGACTTCGAGATGCAAGCACAAGAAATGCAAGATCAAATCCTATTCTAACCTATCTACTAAAGTTATCAATTCAAAAAGTAAAAATGCAATCAAACCACACATAAATTAATTCCAGATACCTTATCTTGTATTCACATATTTGTAGCAAGATTGTAATGGCTCTTGCATACTATGTCAAGATGTCTTATTTGCGCATAGATATGCCCTTAATAGAATATCATATAATCAATAAACACTTAATATTTTGGTGTGTGAAGAAATCACAAATACTTAGAAACATAAATCAAATCTAGAACCATTTATTGTCTCATTGGTTTGGGTCTCATTGATGGGTGTATGTTGCAGTCTTTCACTTGGGAAACCAAGCATTCCTGCACTCCAGGAGATGATTAGCTCAACAAGCCATTGAATTCCAATTCATGTGTTGACAACGCTAAGATTTTTGGTTAACAAACAAAATCAAAACTTTGTGTGTACAATTGTTCCTTGCACTAGTAATCAAAGAATAAACGTGGGTGAGTAAAGGAAAAGAGAAACATGAATAATTGAAAGGAAATGAGAGAAGAATTGTAAAATTGATTCTATGGAAACAATTGGAATTGCAAATCAAAATATGTAATGTTCCTGACTTGGCTAGTCTAGGAAACCTTGCTAATGTGTGTGTAGGATCAAAGGTTTACAGCATATAAATGATCATACAAATAATAAACGCGACAAAGGACTGCAAAGTTTGTATTATGATATCTCTGTGGATTACAAAATGGTTGAATGCGGCTGATTAAACTGACAATACTCGACTAGATCAACAGACAAAGGATCTTAGCCGGAATACAAATAAGCAACTGCAGTTGAATAAAATAACAACACTCGGCTAGATCAAAAGATAAAAGGATCTTAGCCGGAATACAAATAAGCAACTAAAAGATAATACCCGGAATATGGGAGCACTGCGGAATCAATGAAGAATGATGGAAGACCTGGATGATCTTCCCAGTGACTAAGGTGTGTCTTTCAACACCGAAATCATCCAACTGTTGTCTTCCTCCTGGAATACACTGAACTATCTCTCCTGAGATGTGCCTCTTCTCCTCAATGTCAAGTCATAATCTGCATAATGATGAATTAGGTCACTGACCCTTCTCTTATAGCTTTTCTAAACCCTAAATCACTACTAAAACCCTAATTCATTGTTGACCTTTTCCCTCCATATGACTTTTACTTTACTTTATTATTCCTTGATTATATCACTTAATTAATTAATTAATTAACCATTTTACCTCTAAAAAGTGATTTATCCATCCTTATGGCTTCTCTGGCCACTGAAATCCACTTCTCATCATCTTATCCTGTAGTTCTCTTCTTCCCGATTCTGATGAGCTATTACACTAAGAGGTTTCTCCAAGTAATATGCCCATTATGACCTTCTTAGTGAATTTAATTAAGATATGACCCATAATAACTCAAAATTACGAAAATCGTTGGAATGCAGTGGAACCAAAGCCAAGTTGTGCGGAATGGATCCTAATGATGAACGATGCAAGTCGGGCCCAATAAAACCCCTCAATATCTCTTGAACTCTCTGTCGCCCCTATCTGGCTACTCTAGTAAGCATAACACTCTGGAAAATTATAATGTCCCAAAATGGGGACATTACAGTCCTCCCCGTCGGAATATTGCTTGTCCTCAAGCAATAACTGAATCCAACTACATATGATACCGGGGTCCCATATCCACCTGTGTAACACAAGGTAGACTCCCCTCAAGATGTGGTATCTCCAAGTGCTCACCACGCATGACACCCACCTTCTCTTGATGAGTAGAATGATCAATGGCCGAGGAATCTCAGTCAACTCCCTGAGTAACCACTCTACTTGAAACTCAACTCCATCAAACGTTGTACTACCAAGCACTCCAATCCCTGGATTCCATACCAAAATGTCAACTACAATGCCCTGTGGAGTATAGTTCTGTAACATATCAACACCATGAGTCTCCTGCAAATAACACATGGCCTCAACCCGAAATGGGTCTATCCTACCAAACCATACCAAACTCAACACGACCCCCACCAATTGAACATGTTGTTGCCATAGTGAGGTACTACAAGACCTCAATGAATCACCAATCAGTGATGTGCTCTCCCTAATACTGAAACTCAATGGAAAATCAAAGTGAATCCCCCCTACAAACGTCTGCTCTTCTCCATCAGTCAATGAAATGCCCGGTCCTATAATTCCAGGGTCCCATGCTAATCTCTGACAGGGACCATCATGTTGATGTTGCTCTACTCTGATCATCACTGTCTGCTCAAAGTATCCATACTGGACCCTCCACTCCTGGATCCTCATAAGATGAAACAAACTATTGACCAAATGGACTCTCGGAGCCCATGTCAAATTTGGAAGTTCATCACTTCCAATCCCCACTAACTACTCGTGTTCCCTATTAGTAATTGTCGAAATCACTCCACCCTCATCCCAATGAGAGTCTGAATATGTAGCAACCTCTGAGATATCCTCCGTCCCATGGCCTAGGATACTCCCCATCACACCCGTGGCCTCAACTGTCTGCCCATGATGATCCACCCCTATCCTGATGAATGCAATCAAGACACTCTTGTCAAGTGGTCTTGGCCTACCAACTCTCCATGCTCCCTGCCATTGTCTAGCTCCCCCTGTGTTGTTGTCAATGATGAAAGTATCGGGAAAGGCTATCATAAATATCTGCAACCAACTGTAGGACTGGAAAGTATCATATGCTGTGGTCAATCTAAAGGACTTAACAAAAAGCTCGTCCATCGGCACCCATGGTAAATAATCGCTTGTACTCATCATTGAACACCAACCATCGGGTACAACGGTAGGTACCTCCACCAACTGCGGGTCAATCATTCTCCATCCATCATCACTCACACAACTGCTACTACGGTGAAGGTGATCTCAAAGATCTATATACTATTGCAAGGGAGAGGAATCTCCATGCTCTACTAAGTGCATCTCCTCCTTGCAATCCAGTGTGTCCCCCTGAATCCCACTATACAACTTTGTATGTCTCTGTGAACTACCACTCATCACTGTGTGCCCCTGCATACTCATGTGATCTCTTGTATACACCTGCAACATCCTGGATCCTGGGTGTACTACGGGGTCATCCTCTACATGAAGGTCGACCAATCCTGGAACACAAATGGAAGTGTCCTCATAACTGCCCTTGGCTCTGGAATCCCCATGTGTACATGTGTGCTCAACTATCTCAACACCCCTCATGAAGGGTGGTCCCTGTGACCTATGGACATCCTCATGTATCTCTAGATCACATCTCTCCATACTCATCAGTGATCCTGGGTACTCCTCATGCTCCTCCCTCAAATGGTGCTCCACTGCTAAACCACCAACATCCTCTTGCAATGTGGTTGAGGGATATATTTGACTCTTTGTTGAAATATATATAGTGGATCTCTGTCTAATTTCCTTAAGAAGCTCCTTTGATCTAGACTCTGATTCTTGAAGGGTTGTCTATGTGCCTTCCGAGAATCTTCGTGTGCTCACCAACTCATGAGTGATTCGGTCCACCTCAACCTCCTGCTCCCTCATTGCCCTATGATACATCTTGCCAACTTCTAATAGGTAATCCCTATCCCTCAACAATTGTTGGTAGTCGACCCTCATCACAATCACTCTCTCCCTAAGTGTATGGAAGTCATCAATGACAAGTCCCCCATCTGAACTATCATATGCCATCGAGGCCCTCCAATAATAACCTGCCACCAATGCATGTGTATCATCAATGCATCTAGTGGCTGCCATGATCATGTCCTCATTGACTCTCAATTGTCCTGCCAAGTGTCGTGACTCCTGGTCACAATCCCGTTGAGGTGCTACCTCATGCCTCTCACTGCTAGTGTCAACAATGGAATCCCCAACAACACACTCCTCAAAATATAAGGCACTGAACTACCCATTGTCCCCTATGCTACTAAGTCCTCCTGTATGCCACTGCACACCATCACCAACTGCGACCCCTATCTAAATCGCACCATATCCTGTATGTGTAGTTGTATCATCTTGTGCACTCACCCCACTAATATCATCTGCACCTGGATCCCATACAGATGTGTCCAGACACGTGTTATGGTCATTCTAACCAATAAGGAGTGCATCCTCATCACTGTAGATCAATCCTGGGAGTAAGTGTTCCAACAAGTTGTCGGTCTCCACAACCTGGTCCATCAATGGAATCTCCAAGAGTGGTGATTCACTCTCCTCATACTGATAGGTATGTGTAAGGTCAACTATCTCCAAGCCATACCTCTCCTCCGAGGTCTATAGATCCATATGTTCCTTGTGTAAAATCCCCACACAAGGCTCCTCTACCATATCAGGAATGCCACTGATATCCTCATGTGTCATGGCTAGCATAGGTGACTGAGAAGATGAAAAATGTGGCTCGCTCATCATATGAAGCTCATCATCCTCCATACATGACTTTCTGGAAGCCATGTCTACACCCATATGTAGGTCATCCAACCTCCTAACCTCATCATGTCTAAGGTCCAACACATACGAATCCTCACAAGTGTCACCACTATGCTGAAGTATTGAATCCTCAACATTGCCTGACGAGGAAGATAAAGAACATGCGCTATCATCTTGTCCATCCAACTGTCCCTCAAATGTGCAAGAGTCACTAGCCTCCGTCTCAGTCATCTGGTTGAGCTTGTAGTACATGTCTAGCTTTTGTACCCCATCTTTGGCACTGCATTTGGATGATCCGTCAAAAGAAGGTATGGTGAGTTTACTAACTTTCCATATGAAATCTATGTTATGCACCTGTTGTTTTTGTTGTCCTCCTCTCTGATGTTCTTTGGGATGGTTCATGCCCCTAAGTCCACAGTACTCAACCAATGTCATGTCATGATGGAAGTCATGAACCAACGCTACATACTCCCTCTTGTACTCTTCAATGTCTTCCGCCTGACTAGGCAACCTCTGTGCTAACGGTTGTTGTGTTGCTGCTACTGGTGCCCTCTGAAAACTAGGGAACCATGGTATGGGAATCCTACTCGAAGATGTGTATGTGTGAGTAAATGTTTGGGGTCTATTGCCTGCCCCTGAGTTCCCCTGTGCTGGATGTGGGGCTTGTGTGCCCGGAATGTCCACCATAGCCAACCTCTTAGCCACTTGAGCCAAGGACTGAGACATAGCCCGTTGACTAGCTAACATATCACTGATAACCTACATGAAGGCTGCCTCTGGTTCCATGGGAGCCTTACTAGTTCCCTCTGGCCTCTCATATATGTCTCCCCGCATCCTCTTTGCCTTCTGGGTCACTCGCTGAACTCATCGACTTTAGTCACAGGCTAGCAGGACTAAAGCTCTAATACCACTGTAATGTTCCTGACTTGGCTAGTCTAGGAAATGTTGCTAATATGTGTGTAGGATCAAAGGTTTACAACATATAAATGATCATACAAATAATAAACGCGACAAAGGACTACAAAGTTTGTATTATGATATCTCTGTGGATTACAAAATGGTCGAATGTGGGTGAATAAACTGACAATACTCAACTAGATCAATAGACAAAGGATCTTAGCCAGAATACAAATAAGCAACTACAGCTGAATAAAATAACAACACTCGACTAGATCAAAAGGCAAAAGGATCTTAGCCGGAATACAAATAAGCAACTAAAAGATAATACCCGGAATATGGGAGCACTGCGAAAGCAATGAAGAATGATGGAAGACCTGGATGATCTTCCTGGTAACTAGGGTGTGTCTTTCAACACCGAAATCAGCCAACTGGTGTCTTCCTCCTAGAATACACTAAACTATCTCTCCTGAGATGTGCCTCTTCTCCTCAATGACAAGTCATAATCTGCATAATGATGAATTAGGTCGTTGACCCTTCTCTTATAGCTTTTCTAAACCCTAAATCATTACTAAAACCCTAATTCATTGTTGACCTTTTCCCTCCAAATGACTTTTACTTTGTTTTATTATTCCTTGATTAAATCACTTAATTAATTAATTAATTAACCATTTTACCTCTAAAAAGTGATTTATCCATCCTTATGGCTTCTCCAACTACTGAAAGTCACTTCTCATCATCTTATCCCGTAGTTCTCTTCTTCTCGATTCCGATGAGCTATTACACTAAGAGATTTCTCCAAGTAATATGCCCATTATGACCTTCTTAGTGAATTTGATTAAGATATGACCCATAATAACTCAAAATTACGAAAATCATCGGAATGCAGCAGAACCAAAGCCAAGTTGTGCGGAATGGATCCTAATGATGAACGATGCAAGTTGAGCCCAATAAAACCCCTCAATATCTCTCGAATTCTCTGTCACCCCTATCTGGCTACTCTAGTAGGCATAGCACTTTGTAAAATTATAATGTCCCAAAATGGGGACATTACAAAATAACTATGCATCTAGCTACTCACACAAATCTACATAACATAAATGAAAATTAAATCTACAAAAATGAAAAATAAGTAGGGTATATCAGAGAGAGGGGGGCCTTCCTCCTCCAACATACTCTGAAAGAGGATTATAATGGTTGGTCGAAAGTATACAATAGATACATATGTATTATATCATAAAACAATGAACGATTACAGAGAACAGGTCAATGCTTCACGCAACAAGTGATTACAACCAAAAATAACAATCAGACAATCATTCAGTGACGTTTTTCAATGCTATTGTCTCTCAAATTTATAATTACAATGTTCATATCATGAAAGGAAATTGTTACAACCAACAATTCGCTCACTCAACAAGAGAATCGTGTCATTTGAATTATGTTGAGTTTGGACAAGAATAATTGTGTTTTGTTGGTGCAATGACAAAGAAAGGAGATTTGATTGGTTGATGGATGATGAATGGGTGAAGTGGACCCTTCCATATGGAGCATAGAGCCAAAGACTTGAATTGTAATTTGTTGCAACCAATGAATAATTTGAAAACAGGTCGCAACAATAAATATGGGCAAACCCAGTTTAAATATTCACCCATATCTCCCATATCCTTCACCTTCTGAAAAAATCCACTTGCATCTTACCCAAATTAGGTTGTTCTACACAAAACCCATGTTCCATAATTTTGAGATTCGTCTTTATCTGCTCGGAAATTATGTTTAAAGATTGTTGCCTGAAAATTGTTGTTAATTTTGACTAGAGATTTGATCGCAAGTTGGAGGCTCACACATGTGACATGGGTGCGATCTGTTGGACATGGAACCATCTCATGACACCTGGATTAAAAACCCTTGTGGTCGAATTCTAGTTGAAGATGTGGAAGTATGCCAATGAATGATGTCGAGTATCGGAAGTGAATTGATGGTATAGGAAATGAATTACACTGAACTAAACTGTGTCTATAGGAATCACACTTCATAAACCATCATTAGTAAACCAACCACAATCCTAATTAATTCATCAAAAGCAAAGAAAATATCTAATAATTAACCACTTGATGCTTATAAACTTGTCAAGGATTATTTACAAAGAATTATGATGAAAGCAACAATGAATAAGTGAAAGGATGATCACAAAGGGATGATTTGGTGGTGAGAAGGATGTCAAATTCACGACCCAACAACGACCTCTAATCTAACCTTTGAATTTTCAATCAGGGATATTGAAGAAGAAGCACCAATGAACATTGTTACACATTGAAATTACTCACTTCGATAGTGTCGCAAGTGTCGTCATTACAAGTGTCGCAAGTGTCGCATTTTGCTCACAAGTGTCACAAGTGTCAGGAAAAGCATACTGCCAGAATGCCTATGTCGTACCTACAATGACATCAGAAAGACATTTGAAACACCTCAAACATTTGATTTGGAAGAAGGGGAATGGTTAACTGGGTTTATGAACCTCTTGCCCTTTGAAAGAACCACAAAAATTGAGTTTTTAGAGGAGAGCGCTCCCCTATAACTCTCTCAGGAGTGTTGGCGCCCCCCTATAAGCTATTCGGGAGCATTATAACACTCATATTCCCTTTTGCAAGAGCTCTCCTACTCTCATGAGTGTTGGCGCCCCCTATACACTACTAGGGAGTATTATAACGCTCTGATTGCCCTTTTGAGGGAGCACTACCTATTCTGGGCAACAGTTGGTTTGTTGAGAAGAATGGGGGAAATATTTCTTCAATCTTGGAAGGCAGTTGGATTCGAATCCTTGGTCAAGCCATGATCTTAGGGAATATCCCTAACTGAAGGAGGAAAACCCTCAACTTACCCTAAAGATATCTCAAGTGGTTGGGCCTCTCTAAACCTATATAAGCAGGCTCTCTCATGGTGAAAAGGGGGAATGATTGAGGGCATGAAACCTATGATCTCATTGGAAACAAACATTGAAGTGGAGAATAATCAGTGAAGCTATTGTCATTCTGATCGTGGGTCTTTTGAGCAAGGGTTAGACAAGGAGGACTTGACGAAGTTGTTGCGCTCGCATCTACGGTTGTAAGTTTCTTTCGTTATTGTTCTCATCAATATAATATGCTTGGCATGTTTCTTTCTAGTTTGTGTTTGGTCCCACATGAACTTGTCTCTAAGTAGATAGATCTATTTTAAGCTAATCTCAGCAAGGTAGGAAGTTGGTTGTATCTTGTTTGTCTACAAGGCTTATCGAGGAGAGAAAGATTGGAGCTCAACTCGGACCGTGCAGGGACAAACACCGGTAAAAGGTATTTCTTTTCTCCTTCCTCCTCACACATTAGTTTATCTAGATCTAAAAGGAATTCAGTGTCCACGATAAGCATCTTCTGTCTTAAGAGTTAAGAGTCTAGCTCTCAAGAGGAGATCTACCTGTCCGCAGGGAGATTTTCCTTCAATAGAAATTGGCGACTCCACTGGGGACGAATCGAAACTCTTTCAGTTTTGGTCTTCCTCATAGACCTTGTCTTACACTTTGTTGTTTTAAGACCTTTTTCACCCCATATGTTTGATTTCATATGCTGATTGACTCTTTACCCCATCACATTCATCTCGATTGTTAAAATTTGAGTCAAATTTTGGGTTTTTGGACAATTTTTTGAGTTTTTGAAGCCTAGCGCCCCTGTGCCTATGTTAGCCCAGTGCCAGCACTCCCTGGAAGTCCTAGACAGAGCTTTATAATGCTCTAGTATCCCTTACACCAGAGCGCCAACCTCTCATTTGAAAAAATACCTTCCAAAAGTGCATTTTATGAGGTCCAGACCCTGTTTTTTCACTTGTGAAGTTCTTTGTGATTCAATGCTTCTCCCCATTGGCCTTTGACATCCTTCCTTCTGAGGAATAAGCACCTTGTTGTTCAGATTGTGTGGCCTTCTTCTTTATTTTTGAGTTTTTCTGCTGTTGAGAGTTGAAATCAATCCTTCGCTTTCTTCTCTCCTTTTCGACTGAGCGAGAACTCTGGTGAAGGGCATCAACAATCTGTGAATCATCTTATTTGGTTCTTTGAGGTCATTGTTCTTAAACACTTCTCTTTTGTGTGAATTGTTTGATTTTGTTTTGTTACCTTTTGTTTTCTGATTGCTTCTTGTTTCAATCATAGCAAGAGGGTGTGTGTTGTTTATGCGAAATCTGCTCATACTTGTCCGAATCTCCTTGATCTGAAAGGGTAGTTAGCAGGAGAAGTCTTTGCATTGAATTAATCATCATTCACATACAAACGAAAAAAGATACATTTTAGTGATTGGTTGGTATATTAGAAGGCGTTTTTGAAAATGTTTTAGCATTGCATTGTATTCGATTGAGAACAAAATTGATTGAGGACATTTCATATTAGTGTTTGAGAGTGAAAACGACTCTTTCTCTTTCCCTTAAATAGGCATTCATTGAAAAGAAACGATTTCTTATCATATTTCATGCATCTTTTTGGGAATTGAGTCCTCATCTCATTAGTTTCACTTTCGTGCACCCTTTGAGTAAAGAACAGCTGTAAAACGAATGCTAATTAAAAATTATCTCAAACATTTTTTGTTTTTAGGATCTTCCACCAACAGTAGACTAGGGTTAGCACTTTGGATTAGGCTGTGAGTACAACTCTCCAAAGTTTTCAAAACAAACATTAGCATTCTGAGCTAGGGAGAGTCAAATCCAATTGTCGTATTGGTTTTCTGGGATCCCCCTCTCACATAGGGGTTACGCACGAGGTCGCATTCGGGCGAATTACGGAGATTATCCCTCCATGGTTCAACTGTTTGTAGTGGTCGGATCGTATATTGGGGGTCGTTTGGAGGTATACCCACGATTATGTGTGGGAGCCTCTCGGGTTGATTTCATACTTGTTATCCTACCCATACGTTTCGGATCAGACTGTTGACTGTACCCACCCAGGGACTCACTATGAATTGGTGTCTTTAGTTGCCATAATCTTTAAGTACTTACACAAGGTGACGGTGAAGGGAAGTCTCAATGTACCTGGAACAGACATTGGTCAAACTCACTCGAGCTCCTTGGAGGGTAAATCCACAATTACTGCGTGGAAACTTGCACCAAGGTGAAAGTCCGTTAAGCAGGTTGCCATTGTAACTGTTCCACCATATCCTAGCCCCTTCTTGACTCGATCATGTGACGTTGGATTTCATCACCAACTAGTACAATCATCGAGATAAGTTTTGTTTTCTTGGTTGATTCCTAGATTTTACTAGCATGTGTTGTTTATCTTTGTTAGTTGGCCCTAGATTTTCAGTGTGTTCTGTTATTCTCCACAATTGAGCCCATAGACGATAAAGGTCTTCGTCGATCACATAGGATGCAAGGGCTGCCTCCAGAAGGCTATCAACCCTTACCTCCTAACCCGCCAGAAGACAACTACTGTAGAGAGGTAGAAAATCAATCCGACGCTGGAAGTGTTATTGCTCCTTCGTTAGATAACTTAGAAGGCGCTTTGGTCATGGTTGAAAATCCCACTACATCTGTGTCGGTAACCCTTCTTGAACTACTTTTGGTTCGTTTAGACTCCCTTGGGAACGTCATAGACGAAGAGATCACACGATTACCGGAGAGGATCTTTATCGAAACATATATGGGATCCACATAACCAACCTTTGATGACGAGTATAGGACTCTTGTTCATCCTAGCACTGCAGTAGATATCAATCCCACACCTACTCATTCTGTATGGAGAACTTCATCGGGACGCAATCTCTATGAAAATTTCAAATCCTTTCGACAACCCTTTCATCCTCATGACCCTCCTAGTGAAATAGGACCATCCAGTCAAACCATGAATCACCCATTCGATCAGGTTATTAACCCTACTGCTACACCAGCACAAGTCCATCCTAATGTTGGACTCATCACCTCTACTCACCCCCAAAGCACTTCAATCTCTACCCCCGTTTCTACAATCTTCTACTCTACAGCTCCACATGTTCCACATGATCCTGCTGGGACATCTTCTCACCCGAGAACGCAGACCCTTGTTGGCCAAACACAACCAGTTGGAGGGCAACCACCATCCAATGAACCTTTTCCTCCTAGAGGACTACCTTTCCATGGCGGGCCTACCCCTCCCGGGGGACAACCCCCTTTCTATGCTCCTCCTGGAGGGAAACCTTCGTTTTCCAGTCATACCCCGGTCATAAATCCACCACTGGCAGGGGGGAAACCCTCGTTTGCTGGAAACCCTTCACAATCTTTGGGAGTATCTTCAGGAGGCACTTTTACTCAACCCCACGTTGGGGGGGCACTTGTATAGTATCCCACTAGGAGGAGTATCCAATCTTGTCCCCTTCGGAACATCTTACGGGAAATCTTATCCGGGCGGCATCCCAAACACCACCTGGAGTTCTCCAGGACCACAGTCTTATCCTCCTCATGGGCCTCATGTGTATCTGCCTCCGGGATCTGCTCCTTACCATTCTAAAGGGAAAAATGTTTATCCTCCTCATGGGCAAATAAATCACCCGGCCTATAATGTTCAGAACCCACCAGGCTATGCCAATGTTTCTCATGCACCATCGAATCCTTCTTATCCTGGCCAACAACAACCGTATGTAGGAGGACCTACCGGTTACAACTATCCACCTAACCCATTCTATGGTCCTACTGGTGTTCCTATGCCACACCAGTATCATTCGCAAATTAACCGACATCTACCTTTCCTTGCGACTCTGGATATCCCAGAATTGTCTTGGTTAACTAATGATCCTATTTCTCATTCACCGGTTTGGCCAGTCATTCCAGCTAAACTTCCTTCTGATATTCTGAAATTTGACGGAAACCCTGGCGAAGATCCGAATCACCATGTGATGACTTTCCATTTGTGGTGTTCATAACACTCCCTCATGGATGATTATGTATGTTTGCGTCTTTTCCAGCGAACACTTACCGGTTCGGCAGCAAAGTGGTATATTGAACTACTACATGCTTATTTTCATGATTTCAATTCCATTACCATGTCTTTCCTCATGCACTTTCAACTGCCTATTCGCTATGAGATGGGTACTGAACTCTTGACCTCCCTTCGTCATACTAACTCCATACATATCTCTGACCATATTCATGAGTGGAGATGACGACGAAGGATGATCAAGGCAGTCATTCCCGACATACTATTGGCGGAATGGTTTACTAAATCACTGTTACCCCCGATCACTTGTGATGTCGCTATGGGTGGTGCGGTCACAGAGGAAAAAGCCATCGCTTGGGCTCAGTATTTAGATTTGGTTTATTCCCAATCTGGTACTTTGTATGATTTGCTTCCGAATGTTGCTCAAGCCAATACCGATCCTTCTAAACCATCATCCTCATCTCATGCCGATGGTGTTATCAGTTCCGTCAAAACTCAATCTATTTCCCAATCGCTCACACTCTCCTCTACCTCCCCTCAAACTCAGATCTTTGAGGTGAATGCAGTTCAATCTGCCCCTTCACAACAATCCGGAGGTAAGAAGAAGACAAAGAATAAATCAAAAAGTAAGAATGAAAAACCAAAAAATCAAACACCTGCTACCGAAAAGCAACCACAACGGAAACTGAAATTATTGTGTATCATTTGTGGTGACAATCACTACACTCGAGACTGTCCACTTCACAATGAAGTGGCCAAAATTTTCCAAGGAAAGTCACAACCCGTTGTGCTTACTCAGCCTTTTCCACAGCAACAATCCATGGTTGCTCAAACCCCCTCTCTTGGGGGCAGTTCTAACAATCCTCATGATGAGGCCTCGTCGAGTGCACATATTTATATGTTTAATGGGATTAATTTGACCACTCTCTCTAAGACATACGACACACCAGGTAACCCTGACAAAGGAAAAGACACTAATGGTACCGGTACCTTACCGGATCCATCATCGTCCTCTGTTAGTCTTCCATCGGTTAATCCTTCGTCTGGACCACTTCAGATTGAGAAACCCACATTCGAATCTATCTTACACCCTCCTAAGAGCACTATCCGCAAAGCTACCTTTAATCCTAGTACATGCTGCCCAGAACTACAACATCGTTGAAGATTTGGCTCAAGCACCGTGCGCTATGTCTGCATTAGAAGTTCTACAGCACTGCCCCAGTCAACGTAGAACACTCTTGGCCGCTCTTGGCGTTGTTGATCCTGAGTTGTCAAACCATATCATGTTTAACCTGGATAATTATGCGTCTCGACTCTCCCACCAACTTGCTTTCCAAGTTGATGTTGTTGTTCACAATCAACAAATCCACCGAACTATTCTAGATGAGGGAGCCTCGACTTGTGTCATGTCTTTGGCATGTTGGAAAGGTTTTAAATCACCAGCACTCAACAAATCCCCAACGATGTTACGCGCCTTTGACGGGCGAGGTTTTCATCCCCATGGGATTTTACAGTCCCTACCCATCCAATTGGGTGGCAAAACTGTTACTATTGATGTCGAGGTGGTCGATGCTCCCCTCGATTATAACTTATTACTTGGAAGAAGTTGGTTTTATGCTATGACTGCTGTTGCCTCATCAGTTTTTCGATGTGTCCAATTTCCTCATCAGGGAAAAATTGTCACTGTTGATTAGTTGGACTTCTGCATGACCGATGCTCGCGTTCCCTCTACCAATAATATTCCTTTCTTGGGAGACCACAAGATCACATATGAAAGCGTTGGTGTTGGCTTACTGAAAGATTCTAGCCTTATGGGTACCTTCCCTCAACCACTTCCACCGACTACCCATCATATTGCCACCGTCGATATGATTTCGACCACGGCTTATCAATCTTTGGAATCATCTGACCCTTGGATTGTACCTTGTCCGTTGGAATTCGATGTACTAGGTGACACCGTGCCACTTAGTCCAGCTGAAACGTCATACGTTTCTATCCAATCCGGTTCTCCCTCATCGGATGACCAACATCTATTGGCACCCGACAGTTCCTCGATGCAATTACGGTTGAGTTCCTTGTCATCTACAATCAACTGCATTTCCCTAATTTTTCCTTTTGATGAATCTATTCCAAAAATGCTTCATATTGACAAGTTACCTTGGCATAATAACTGTCACCGATCCTCTTTTCTTCCCCCTCGTGAAGAAATTCGGGTAGATATACAGTCTATCTCCCCTCCTGATGTCAATTTTCTATCATCCCCCATGATTTCGACTCCGACGATTTGGATCCAGTAGTGGACATGGTGATTTCTTCGGTAGGGTTATTGGAGCCTGATCTCCTTACTCCTATCAGGACCCTCGACATGTGTTCCTTCCCAAGTGATTATCTTCCATCCAGCAAAGATCTCGTGGAAGCCATGACCGAGTTTTGTCCCCTGACATGGTATCCTTCCAGAGCGTTATCCTCTCGGAAGCCATGATCAGGAAGAAACCACGAGCATAGTTTCTCTTCTCTGTAGCAAGCTCGTTAAAAAATGAAACAGAGGCCTTGAGCATAGTTTTCCTCTCTGTAGCAAGCTCGTTAAAAAATGAAACAACAATCTGGGGATCGAACCCGAAACCTTGAGCATAGTTCTTTTCCTATGTCAATCTCATTAAAAAATGACATAGTCACCTCTCTTGAACCTTCTTTTCATCCACCCTTCTCCTTTTTCTCATCTAGTAGAGAAATTGGTGACAACCACAAAGTCGGTGCATGAATAGAAGCTTGGGGGGCATCTCTCCAATCTTTGTTGATCATTCTGGAGTTAAGCCACTAGCTTTCATGCTGGGGGCATACCGACCTTAGTCTTTGTTCTTTCTCATGCTCGTAAATACATGAGAATGCATCTGGGTAGACTTTTATCTCTTTTTCGGACCTATATGGATACACGAAAAAGGAACCCCTTGGAGTCTCCTTTAAGCTCTTTTCAGACTCTCTAAACATGAAAAGATTGTCGAGTGATCTTGCTTCCTTTCCCACTCGTTAAAAGGTTTAAAAGGGTGTCTTTCGAGTGATAATTTATCTCTTTTTCGGCCTCGCGAGACTAACATTATGAAAAAGGACAACATTGGAGTCATCTTTAAGTTCTTTTCATACTCTCTAAAGATGAAAAGATTGTCAAGCGACCTTGTTCTCTTCACGCTCGTTAAAGTATTTGAAGAAAACGTTTGTTGAGTGATAGTTTATCTCTTTTTCGGTCTCATCAGACTACTTTACGAAAAAGGAACTGAGAGAGTTCTTTTTTAAGTGTTTTTCCAGACTCTATAATCATGAAAAACCTTCAAGTTTTCTGTCTTTGGACTCGTTAAACAAACATCAACAGGCCCATACGGGACCGAACTCTTACTTCTTCTGGTTCGTTAAAAAGGAAGAGGGACTTACTGAAGGTGAGTCATATCGAGCATGTGTTACCCTCCTTGAGCTCATTAAATTAAAAAGAGGTACTCGTTTATCTGGATGGGGGAAAAATTGAAGGAAGCAAGCGAAGTAGTTTTTGAGAACATTACCAAGTAACTCTTAGAGTCGCTCTTGAACACAACACTTTGTCTTTGTACACATATCAATCCATTGAACCTCTGTACTGAACCAATCCTCTGAGTTTTTCTTACTACTTTGGGTCACCCGACAAAAGTCACGGTATCCATTGCATTATTTTGTTTTGGTCCATGTCATGTTTCTATTGTTGTGCCTCAGTGTTCAAGGGAAGTATCCACCTCGAGAGTCAGCTATCACAAATATCTTGTCTCAATACCTGTGTCAGTCCATGTTCATTCGATCTACCAATTACATCTCTGTGTCTGTTTCGTGTCGTTGATGGGGGATACATCAAGGCCCTCCTTCGACAAGTCTATTCCTGTCGACTTCAACACGTTATCCAGGAACTAGAAGTAGAAACCAATTAGTACTTTGGGACCTGCATGCCTCAAAGGCAGGCCTCCTCACATTCAACAGTGGGTTTACATCATTGACCTATGATCAGATGATTCCACGGATGTTTGACTTCAGCTCATCCATTCACATTCGTTGGAATGTACTAGAGTACCTTGGGAATCATTGACATTAATGATGATTTCCCTCGCGCTTGTTAATGGTTTACATCATTGACCGGTAATCAAGTGGTTTCTGCCATGTTCGACATCAAGACATCTATTCACGTGGTTAGATTCGTACTACATCGGGATCGATAAGAAGACCCTGGGTTGAGTCATCACTCTTATATGTACTTTGCTCAGGTTGCGAAGGAGTTTCTTTTGAACAATGACACATATTATGTTACATAGATCCACTTTGTATTGGTCATGGCTATGTCTTGTCATCTCGTAGATCCACTGTGTATTCTTCGTGGCTACGATCAGTTCAGGTCATAAGAGTATAGATCCACACTGTATCCTCGATGACTATACCTTTTATCAATACAATTATGGATCCGCAGTGTATTTTATGGTGACCATATCTTGCAAGTCTTGATCACCCAAGCATAGGTATGCCTGCCTTGGGTTTGAAACATGTCATAATATTTGTTGGATGTTTGTGTGCAGCTTTTGTCAGGTTCTCTGTGTCTATACCCTTGCTTGAAAGTCTACAAAGAATTTCAGTTATCAGTTCTCGTCTTCTAACTTCATACTTTGGGGGGAAATCTGTTACACATCAAAATTATTCACTTCAATAGTGTCGCAAGTGTCGTCATTACAAGTGTCGCGTTTTGCTCACAAGTGTCACAAGTGTCAGGAAAAGAATACTTCCATAATGCCTTTGTCGTACCTATAATGACATCAAAAAGACATTTGAAACACCTCAAACATTTGATCTGGAAGAAGGGGAGTGGTTAACTGGGTTTATGAACCTCTTGCCCTTTGAAAGAACCACAAAATTTGAGTTTTTAGAGGAGAGTGCTCCCCTATAACTCTCTCAGGAGTGTTGGTGCCCCCCTATAAGCTACCAGGGAGTGTTATAACACTCATATGCCCTTTTGCAGGAGCGCTCCTACTCTCAGGAGTGTTGGCACCCCCTATACACTACTAGGGAGCGTTATAACGCTCTGATTTCCCTTTTGAGGGAGCGCTACCTATTCTGGGCAACAGTTGGTTTGTTGAGAAGAATGGGGGAAAGATCTCTTCAATCTTGGAAGGCAGTTGGATTCGAATCCTTGGTCAAGCCATGATCTTAGGGAAGATCCCTAACTTAAGGAGGAAAATCCTCAACTTACCCTAAAGGTATCTCAAGTGGTTGGGCCTCTCTAAACCTATATAAGCAGGCTCTCTCATGGTGAAAAGGGGGAATGATTGAGGGCATGAAACCTATGATCTCATAGGAAACACACAGTGAAGTGGAGAATAATCGGTGAAGCTATTGTCATTATGATCGTGGGTCTTTTGAGCAAGGGTTAGACAAGGAGGACTTGACGAAGCTGCTGCGCTCGCATCTACGGTTGTAAGTTTCTTTCATTATTGTTCTCATCAATATAATATGCTTGGTCTATTTCTTTCTAGTTTGTGTTTGATCCCACATGAACTTGTCTCTAAGTAGATAGATCTATTTTAAGCTAATCTCAGCAAGGTAGGAAGTTGGTTGTATCTTGTTTGTCTACAGGGCTTATCGAGGAGTGAAAGATTGGAGCTCAACTCGGACCGTGCAGGGACAAATACCGGTAAAAGGTACTTCTTTTCTCCTTCTTCCTCACACATTAGTTTATCTAGATCTAAAAGGAAGTCAGTGTCCATGATAAGCATCTTTTGTATTAAGAGTTAAGAGTCTAGCTCTCAAGAGGAGATCTACCTGTCCGCAGGGAGATTTTCCTTCAACAAATACTATCCCTCTTTCACCTCTTCCTAAATTTCATGGGCTATCAAGTGAAGATCTTGATACTTTCATTTTTGAATTCAATGTGTTGTTCCAAAGCTATGACTGTGTTTATGATGCTCAAAAACTTAAATTATTTCTTGCTATACTCAAGAATGTATCCTTATAATGGTTCATGGGCCTTGGGGGAGAATCTATCAGCACATGGAATGATATGAAGTAGAAATTTCCTCAGAAATATCAAGATTACTATAAGGGGAAGGATCTTTGCAAAGATATTTTCAGGATGACCCAGAAAGGAGACAAAAGTTTGGAATATTACGTGGAGATATTCTAGTATAATTCACAAAGGTCCGAGATTAATTCAGATAAGGACACGTTGTGAACCATTCTACTTAGGGGAATAAAAGACAATTACATGGACCTTCTAAACTTAATGGGTGGAGGGGACATCTTCCAAATGGGATATGATGATATGTGTGACCATTGTAGAAGACATTGTACAGGAATTTCCAAGCATGGGAAGGGTCTGAGAGATATTTATTTTAGAACAAAAAAGGAAACCATTGGAGGAGTCTCTCGTGCAAACTTAGTTCATATTTTGGAAAATTTTAAAACCGATATTCTAAGTTCATTAGATTCACAATATGACACCTTACATGTAAAAATTTTAAAATAGGTAGAGGTTGAAAGAGAATTATCTATATTATGCCCAAAGTGCAGGAAAAAACATCCCTTAAGGGAATGCCCACTTAATAACATTGAAACTTGCAACATTTGTGAACAGAACCACTCTAACAATGGTTGTCCTTCCCTGCCAAGACTAAAAGAGGTATACTAAGGCATCAACAAGGAAATGAAGAATATTTGCTTTGTTTCTCAAAAATGACCTTGGAAACCATGAAATCCAAGTATGGTCCAAGACCCCTCTTAGTTTTTTAATTCTTATTGTTTTAATCATCAAATGCAATCCCAACCATGGGGCCCTCCTATATCATGGCAGCAATGACCACCACAACCAACTTCTGGATATCAATGGTCACAAGGCTAAAGAGGGACCCCTCAAGGACAACAATTCCTTGTTCAACAAATTCAACAACCTTAATTGCCACAATTTTCTCAAGTACCCAAACAACAGTAATTGCAACTGCTTGCAAATAATTCCCTTGTGAGACAACTTCCCGCACAACCCACACCTAACCCCAACAATAAATCCACGCAATCGACTTACACTATTGAGTGGTTTGGATATCCTACATATTCCATCTCCCCTATAGAATGTCAAGACGTTCAACTATGATTAGGGAAAATGATAGGTAATAAGACTTCCTTGATTCTCACTAAATGTAAGGAAGAGGAAGCTAGTGAACCAATAGCAAATCATTCTGATGAAAAAACCATGGACCATCCCCTCACCACACCACACTCATCTCTCCCTAAAAAATAAGAGCAGCCACAATCATCAAGGGCACAATAGTTTCCTCCCTTTCCAGAAAATATTAGGCCTGGAAAAACCCCTACCTCAACTTGAATTTGATTTACTCAAAGAAATATGGAATGTGTGTGTCAAAATCCCACTATTCCAAGCAATAAAGAATGTTCCTATATATGCCAAAACCATTAAGGAACCATGTATCAAAAATCCTAGTAGGAAAAGCAAGGATCCTGAACTATTCATGTAATTTCTCAACTAGTTGACTCAATGACTGGGAAGATCTTCACGGCCAAATACTCGGTTCTTGGCAGTCCTGTATTTTATTTCCAAATCAAACAAACTTGCATCTCCAACACTCTCCTTGAATTGGGGGTTGTCATAAACATAATGATGAAAGAGAGCATGAACACACTTGGATTGACTCATCTGAGACAAACTCCTACAGTCCTACAACTAGCAGATAAATCCACAGTCGAGCCTAAAGGAGTCATTGAAAATGTTATCATCTTTGTTGACTCATGGGAATACCCAGCTGACTTTATAGTCTTACAACCAAGATCCAATTTTGGGGGTCACCCTCTCATCTTAGGATGGCCATGG
Organism: Picea engelmannii; assembly: GCA_009831015.1. Lineage (NCBI taxonomy): Eukaryota > Viridiplantae > Streptophyta > Pinopsida > Pinales > Pinaceae > Picea > Picea engelmannii. Next base: position 524,661 of record ML777563.1, on the reverse strand, counting down.
TTAGCCAAGGTTGATGCCTACATTGGCTACAGATCTAGACTATGACCATATCCCATGGAAATTCCACGAAAAGACTTGCTTTATACCCCCCCCCCCACCAAACCCAACATGGAAAATAAAATCCCCATGTGGATAGAATATGAAGCCAATGATGAATAATGTGTCCATCATTTCCTTACAATTGATAGAGCACTTTGCATTTAAAATAGTACAGAAGATGACCTAATCAATAGTTTTCTTAGAAATCCTCATAAATCTTCTCACTCAAATTCTCAGTTTCTAAATTGTGTAATGGACGTTGTTGAATAGGAAGATATTCTTGCAGATTCATCTCTAGATCATTTTCCCATGGTTATCCCTGACTAGAAAACCAAACGTACCATTATTCATGTAGAGATCAATCCCAGAAAAAACTTGAAAATTAACCCTCAACCTCACAAACACAATAGTTGATTCATATTTTTCATGAATAAAGTGCATTTGCATGGGAATACAAATATATGAAGGGCCTACACAAAGAATTATGCACACATCACATTTATGTAAAAAGTGATGCCAGACTAGTAAGGCAACCTTGTCAAATGAACCTAGCTTTGAAAGGCATAGTTAAAGAAGAATTACAAAAGTTGTTGAATGTGAATTTTAGCTATCCTATCTCCAACGACCAGTGGGTCTCCCCTCTAGTGATAGTACTGAAGAAAATTGGAAAGTGGAGGATTTGTGTTGACTATAGAGAGTTGAACAAAGCCACCTAGAAAGATCATTTTTCTTTTCCATTTATTGACCAAGTACTTGACACCTTAACAGGGAAAATTTTCTTCTCATTTCTTGACAGATTTAGTGGATACAACCAAATCCGGATAACTCTTGAGGATCATGACAATACCACCTTTACTTGCCCTTAAGGGACATTCTCTTATCACATTTTACCCTTTGGGCTTTGTAATTATCCATCTACCTTTTAGCAGGTTATCCTTGGAATTTTTTCCGATCTAATCCACGATTGCGTCGAGATCTATATGGATGACTTTACAATCTATGGCCAAACATTTGAAGAGGCCCTTTCTAATTTGGAAAAAGTGCTTAAACGATGCAGAACCACTAACCTCTCCCTTAGTGATGAGATATTCCATATGTTTCTCACTGAGGGTATCATTCTTGGTCATCACATTCTTTTGTAGGCATCAGAGTGAATTCAATGAAAATAGAGGTAATCAAAATATTCCTCCTCTAAAATTACAGAAAGAGGTACGTAGATTTTTGCGACATTCTAGTTTCTATTGTTGTTTTATTGAAAAATTTATTAAGTTTGTATCTCATTTATTTTTATTACCTTCTAAAGATATAAAATTTCTTTGGATTAATGACTGCCAATATGATTTTGAAGTTCTTAAGGAACTCTTATATGATGCTTCTCTTTTAAGGGGACTTGATCGGTCCCTCCCCTTTCATATTTCTATAGACACTTTAGGCACAACCATTGGAGTGGTGTTGGGACAACAAGAAGATCATAAGCCGTACACAATATACTACATCAGCAAGAAGCTAACCCCTGCAAAATTCAACTACACATTAATGAAAAAGGAATTTCTTACTGTTGTTTATTCCATTAATAAATTCAAGCATATTTTTGTACATACAGACCATTCTTCTATCTGATACTTGATGAATAAACCCATCACTATTGGCAGAGTAACTAGGTGGTTATTGTTATTACAAGAATTTGATATAACCATCATTGATGAGCCCGATAGGGATAATCTTGTTGTAGACTCCCTATCTAGAATTGGAATTGAAGGTGATGTTGCACCTGTAGAAGATAACTTTCATGATGCGCATCTTTTTTCACTATCTACTCACACCTCGTGGTATGCAGATATTTCTAATTACTTAGTTGCAGGAGAGATTAAAAGCTTCCTTTCAGCATGAGAATGTCAGCACATCATCTGGCATAGTGCCATGTATTCTTGGATAGATGGATGTCTCTTTTACACAGGGATGGATATTATTATCTAACATTGTGTTAGAGAGGATGAAATCTACGAAATTCTTAAGGCTTGTCACAACAAGCCTTATGGTGGACACTTCCTTGATAAAAGGATTGGTCACAAAATACTTTGCATGGGCTACTATTGGCCTAATGTGTTTCGAGATGCAAAGCGGTATGTGTGAAGTTGTGACAGTGGTCAAAGGATGGGTTAGCCTGTCTACTCCAATGAGATGTCACTCCAAACCCAACTTGTTATAGAGCCTTTTGATAAATGGGCCCTAGACTTCATAGGGATAGTCCACCCTCCATCCCACTAGAAGGTCCATATTTTGGTATGTACATATTATGTTACTAAATGGGTGGAAGCCAAAGAACTTCCACATGCCACCGAGTAGGCTATAGCAGACTTCCTTTATGAGGATATTTTTGTTTATTATGGGGTACCATGAGAAATTGTCATTGATGGAGGACCTCAATTTACCTCTCACTTGATTCAGAAACTTACCAAAGAGTATCACATTTAGCACTGGAGTAATTCCCCTTATCATTCACAGGTGAATGGGAAAGTGGAAAGTACCAACAAGATGTTAGAATATATTTTAACAAAAATTGTGGAATTACACCATCGTGGTTGGGCTGCCAGACTTCTAGAATCTCTTTGGGACTACGAAACCACATGGCGGAACACCACAAGTTTTTTTTCCTTATGAGCTCATTTATGGTAAGGCTATTGTTTTTCCATTTGAATTTGAGATTAAAACATTGAGGATTGCCTTACATGTGGGTATAAATCTTATAGAAGCACAAAAACACCACCTTAATCAACTTAATCAAATCAATGAGCTTCCTCTAACTACCTTGCACCAGAATTTTGTTGTTCAACAGCAGCGGGCAAGGTGGCATGATAAATGTATCAAGCATAAAACATTTCAGACAGGGGATTGGGCATTACTTTACGACTCCTACTTCAAGAACTTCAAGGGAAAGTTTTACACACGTTGGTTGGGCCCTTATGAGGTGGAAACCTTCTTTGGCAATGGTACTGTCAAGCTTTAAACTATTGATAAAGACCACACTCTGTTACTTGCTATTGGGCATTGATTGTGTGTGTACCACCATCCACTCTCCAGGGAAGAATTTGTTAAAACTTTGAATGTTCAACCTACTTTGAAATTGTAGGCACATAGGATTTTCCATATGTACCCGTAATAACATGATTTGATATTCTTTCTAGTTTAATAATTAAAAAAATAAAAAAATAAAATAAAAAATAAAAATAAAAATAAAAATAAATATTAATCTTGTCGTGAAAATCCTGTCCTGGGCGCTACAAGACTCTGGTACTAGAAAACCAGTGTTTAGTTGGTACCACTAGGCATAAAAAAATAGAATAATAATAATCTAACTATGAAAACCTCCTCATAGGTTCAATTAGACAGGTATCTTTTGAAAACCGGTCTATGCTTGGACAACCTTGCATTTCTCTGAAAATTTCACTCTATCACTCCTACAAGTAATGGTCAGGTATGAGTTCTTTTAATTATTCATTTGAATGATTAGTTGTAACCATGTAATACTTATACCACTCTTCCTACTTCCATTTGTTGAGGATGGTCAAATAATTCACCTAGGGGGGTAAGGGTATGTTTTTAACTGGGAGAATGTTTCCATATTTGGAATTTTTCTCATTTGATAACAATTGTCTAATTTGGTTTTCCCTTCCAATTATGGTAGCATGATCACAAATATCATCAAAATTCGGCCACATACATGGGTCAATTTTCATCATAATAAGATAATCTTTCGATATCCAGTCGCACACATAATCGAATGTCTTTATGACATAACAACTTCTCAACTGTCACAATCCCCCTATCTGGATGATCCAGTGTAATGATTGCTTTTGCAGGTGTAATTTTAGTAATGATGGCACAATTATCCAACAAAATCTTAACATAACTTCTCCCTTGTGCCATTATTCTTTGCCTCATCCTATTTTATCAACCAACAAATATCATATCCCGAACTGTCTAGTTTTTGTTTGTCTATCTCTGACCATTCTTATGTAGCTCATTATACCGAGTATTTTCCCCCATTTCAATAACCTACATCTAGATATGGGAGTACCACCCATACGTAGCGAACCAACAAACACCTCAATTGTTCATAGAAACCTTGAAGTAGAAAAAAATATCACGTAAGCAGGTTGGATGTGATATTTTAACCAACTACATGGATTCAATATAGATATAGCACTGGAATTTGCCTCCTCACTAAAACTCCCTATTATTGTAGTACAGGGGTTTACCATTCAAGTCACATAAGATAATATTGCTAGAGTGACAGGGTTATCCACCGAGGGGGAAAGATGGTTTGAATGGAAATTTTCTTCTACACTCACTCTTCAACGAGAATTCACTATAGGAAGTGAGAAACTCAAAGGTGACAAAAAAGGCATATAAAGGATTTGTCTTCATGTGCCATGGCTAGAAGTTTCCCTTTGCTTTCAAAGGTATCTCACCTATGAACGAAGGTACAAGTTGTTATATGGGTACAATTTCAAGATCTTAATACACTTGATAAACCAAAGGTATGCCAATCTCCCATATTTTCTCATGTGTTCAATTAATTTGATGAGTACGAAGGATAGACAGAGAAAAAATCCTGAAACAAGCTTAACCCATCATAGGTTGATAAGATTATTAATTGAAGATGCTCTATTGTTGACACAATGGGATTGGATTTCTTTTATGGAATCAGGTCCTATAGTACAAAACACTCAACATTTTCCTGAAGTTTCCACTGCCAAAAAAGACACTTAGGATTTCCAAGAAAACACGCAGGGTTTTCAAGAGGGCTCAGATACTCAAGACGTGCATGGAAACTCCAAAAATGGGTAGGAAGATACTTTGGCCACTGAAGGTGTTGACGACATTAAAATTGTAGAAGCCTCGCGAGAACTAGATTCAACTAATGAATCCAAGGGGGAACTTGTAGGAGCTTTCCACTCCGTGAGACTTCAACAAAGAAGTGGTGTGTCCTCCTTCCTCTAGAAGTGCCAAATTCATCCTTCCCAAGATGAAAACCCTATAAAATTAAACGGTTATAAGGACAGTAAAGGAGAAGGGTTTGAGTCAACCCCTAAGAATACTGCTCCAGTGGTCGAGCAAACGAGCCATACAAATTTTTAGGCGAGCACAGAGAAGTGGCATGCCTCCCTTCCCTAAGAAGTGTCGAAATCATCCTCCCCAAGATGAAAACCCCAGGAAGGAAGAAGTTTCTACCCCTATTGAGGATCATAATGAAGAAGGGGTTAAGTCAACTCATGAGAATGATGTTCCAACAATTGAACGACACAAAATCCATAAAAAGTCTTGGCATGCACAAACATTTTTTTTTAATAAGAATCAAGCTTTACACTATGTTGATTATCTTCGACAATCCCACAAGAAATTGAAGAGGATTAACAAGAGATTAAAGATGGTTAATCAAAAATTGGGTGAAAAGTTGTCTTTGGTTTAGGAGAAATTGCAGATGTATGAATGCAAACATATGTTGGATTCCCTCATACATGTTATTGATGATCAAAATGATTGTCAATGAAATGATACATGAGCTACATACAGAAGGAGAATCTCATATTCTAGACATTGGTAAAGATGGTTCACCAAAAGTAGAAACTGCCACAGGATGCGTTCTCGACTAGAAGGATAATCGAGAACTAGCACCTGATGAGGAAATTGTTTCACCAAGAGAATTGAAGGAGACACTTGACAATGATCAAAATCTTGCCAAATGGAATTGGAAGATCAATAGCTTGGAAAAATAAGTGAATGATGTGATAACACGACAGGAGGAAGCTCATTTGTAAAAAAAATTGGAGAGGAACGAGTTACAATAGGCTCGCTTGGAAATTTGCAAGTTGAATCATGATATCCAACAATTACGACATGATAAAAAGTATATGTGCAATTTGGCTTGTGTTTTGATATCCTATAGACTTCCTTCCCTTGTTTATTCTATACATCTCAAGGAGCACAAAGATTTTCTCTAGCTTAGGGATCTGGCAATGGACAATCCTAGTTACATTACTACTATTGATCGATTTTTACAATTGCATTTCAATAGTGAGGAGGATGATAAAAATATACTATGTGAATTATACCAACACAACTTGGTACTCAGTAAGTAGCATGATTGAGACCCTATTCCACATGTAGGCGATATTTAACTTCAAGAATTTGTTTCCTTTCTGTGGAATCAATTTAAATGGAGCGAGGCGTTATCCCTTGTGGAATGTGCAGAAAGGAATAAGCATCTATGGGTGCACGGAGAACCTACACCTGGAGAGACATCCAAAGAATAGATGCTCTAAAATCCTATGTTTATTTCCTCGTTTAAGGATGCTCAAAATTTGGCTATTTCCTTTTACGAGAATCGAATATCTCAAAATAGGCCAGAAGCAATACTTTGTTTTAAATGAATAAGGGAGGCCTTAACTACAAAACAAAAGTGTAGGTAGCACCTCTCCTACTCTCGTTTTAACACTTCTCTAGACCATGTTTAGAAGTATCTTGATCACCTTAAGTCTCATGGTATTAAGTGGATTGGGTTGAGGTTTCATTTTCCCATCATGTGGCACCCAGTAGAGTCAGAAGAAGAGTTTTGGGCCACTGTGCATTCTCAATTGGGTTTTCATGCACTAGAAGAAACATGGCATTCAATTTATAATTGGAGTAACTTCTATTCTGAATATTCTCCCCCTGCCTCATTAGACTCAGAAGAAAACCAAGAATGAATTTCATTGCATGGGGGCATGCAAAATCTTCAACTAGGGGGGAATGTTGGGCCATAAATATGCCATGTTTTGACACTCCTTTTCTCCAATCTTTACCTCATTTTACTTATCTTTTAACCTCAAAATAATACCTTTTGATGGAATAGGTTGAGTTTTGACACTAGGTATACTTGGTCATATTTTTTGAGCATTTGAATGTTTAAGTAGAAGAATTCCATATCCTTTGACTATTATTGTGATTGATTACAGATTTCTATCACAAGGATCAATTGCAGAAGCTACAGGATGAATGTTGGTTGCAAAAGTCGCAAAATGAACATCTTCTATGGAAGCTACATACGACAAGCTGCTACAGAAGACTTCCAACTAATTGGGGATATCTTCCATTCAGCCCATTGAGATTCCAAGGATGGATTACCTAGTTTGGTTTCTTCAAGGACTAGAGTGTAACCATTCGCTTCGTTTTATGTGGAAAAGACAAAAATGTTATGTATTTTGGGTTGATGGTTAGGGTAGCTCCAAACTGTATAACTACACACTTGTGGCGGAGACAAAACTGTTGTGTATTTTGTGGAATGATTAGGATGACTCGAATCATATATTCATATCCTGATTTTGTTTCATTTTTTCCATTTGATATCTTGTATAAAAAGGGGTCTTTGCTGCGAAGAAAGATAACTAGATCTTGTTGGATTTGATGCTTATATTATTGTATGCAAGTTTTTTATTAATATTAAAAAATAGATCGTATTTCCCAACAATTTTCTATGAATGTGATTTGAATTGATTATCTAGTTATTGAGCTTTTTCTTTGATTCTATGTTCTAGGAGGAGGGACCACTCACATGAATAGGTATCGCTCTATTAGTTCATAAATGTTTTTGTAGTGTTAGCATAGCTTGTGTTTACTTGATATGTCAATCCTCTAGCATTAAAATAATTATTAACCTGTTGATCTATTAATCATTTGTTTGATTCATGCTCCCATATGGTTACATAGTACAATTCATTTCGCTTTGATTCACGTTACAAAATACATTTCGTTGCGATTTGATTCATGTGCATAATTGGTTACATAATACAATTCATTTCGTTTTGAGAACACAAATCGTTATGTTTTGACTCTTGTTCATAGATGGTTGTAGAATACAAGTAGAACATGTTATGAGACTTGCATGGTTAATATGTGTGTTCAATGTTTGCGATTTTTATTTGATTTTCATTTGAATTTACATATTGAATAGATAGTATTTAAAATGATTCATTAGCAAAAGTATTTCCTTTATTTGTTTTTCACTCGCCATTTTATTGTTCTTTACATTAAGAAATGACCAGTGCTTGATAATAATTTGTGGCCTGCACAATCAATGTGTAATAGCTTCAAATAAGAAGACTTACCCTAGTTTGACAAGTAATGATTGATAGGTTGATTGTTTTCAAGAGAAATTAATTCAACATGTATCATCTAGAGTTTGATGGGTAGAAAAAGAGGATTGACCAGATAATTGAAGATATGTTGAGAATGTATGTAATGTACAAGACTTTCTGGTGGGAGGACTATGTTCATCTAGTTGAGTTCTCTTATAACAATGGATATCAAGCATCATTCAAGATGAGCCCATTTGAAGCCTTGTATGGAAGAAAATATAACACGCTAGTGAGTTGGGACAACCTAGTAGATGTAGTCGTTATTGGACCAGAATTGCTAAGGGAAATGAAAGAGCATATGGTAAAGATTAGGCAGAATTTAAAGGTTGCACATGACAAGAAAAAGAGTTATGTTGACAAAGGAAAAACACACAGGGAATTCAAAGTGGGAAAGCATGTGTTTTAAAAAGTTAAGGAAAAAAGGAGCTCGTTGAGATTGGGAGGCTGCCCAAAATTGGCAATAAGATATTGTGGGCCATTCGAAGTCCTAGAGAGGATATGGCCATTTTCATACATACTTGCATTTATTAAAGAAGTATGTGCCCAATCCTAACCACGTGATTGATTGGACTGTGATCCAAGTGGAGCACGAAGGGGACTTTCAGGTGGAGTCAGTGCGCATCCTAGACTGGAAAGTCAAAGTGCTAAGGAAAAAACCCATCAGCCTGGTAAAGGTCCACTGGACCTGATATAGTTATGAAGACACCTTATGGGAGCACAAGAAGGTTGTGCCAGATGAGTACCCACAAATTTTTGAAAATTTGAAAGAAAATTGAATGTACATTTGTATATAAGTGTACAAAGACTCCATTTTGGTAGCTAGAATTCATGGTGCCACAACTTTGTGACTTCTTTTCTGACCTTTTTTAGATCCTTGGGAGAGAAGTGGGACAACCTGAGGGACTACAGTGTAAATAAGGTGGTTCACTTCCTTAGGTTGTGCAGGTTGAGGGGAATGAGAGATTGTTGGTTGAAATTGTTGTAGGAGTTGTTAACTTGAGAAAGTATCAACTACTATGATGTGAAATTTTGTATGTATAAACATGTACACCGATATGGTGATGTGCACCAAGGACGGTGCAAATTGTGGGGGTGGGGGGTGTTGATATTATGGTAGCTGCGGGAGTTATTTACCTCCACGTGTCAACCTGACGAGAATAGAACACTCCGGAAAGCAAGAGTAAACCCTAATGAGTTGGCTAATAACCCTAGAAGTCTTGTCAGCTCAACAATATAATTTATATTAGGTTATTAGCCTCCAAGAGAAGAAGTCGACCAGAAATAATAATAATATATTGAACAAACACATATCCAGAAGGAGAAGTCGGCCTCAACAAATCTGGCAGAACCAGTATAAATATAAGGCGCCAGTTCTCATTTTGACACATCTCAAAATTGCAGTTCCCAGTTGACATTCTCGTTTATTGTAAAAAGGCCTTCAGAGCCTCATTGTAATCATCTTATTGCGAATGTGAGTAGCCATCACATCTCTTCTCAGAGATAAGCTGCCACCATTCTAGCGAGTCTTTCACTCTGTATTTTTATAGTCTCTGTACATTTCTTTCATTAATAGAAATCGTGTATTACTGTATATCTGTGTTTATGGTTGCATCTTTGATACATTTATGTTATATTATTGAATATATGCGATATCTCTCTGCATTTCTTTATTATATCTCCGCTCTCATTTCGTGCCGAAAATAATCCAGATCAGATATTCTTTCAGAACTCACAGATGTGAGTGAAAGATTGGCCCAGACAAATCAGTTTATATCATAACATTGTTTCGGTGTAGGTTGTTATCAGATGTTTGTTATGAAGACAGTAGATATAGACTACTGTGGTGGATATGTTCCACTATTTGTGAGGCAGATATTCTTTCAGAGCTCACAGATGTGAGTGAAATATTGGCCCAAATAATTCAATATATATCATAACATTGTTTCTATGTAGGTTGCTATCATATGTTTGTTATGAAGACTGTATGATAGTAGATGAGGACTACTGTGGTGGATATGTTCCACTGTTCACAACCATATGTTGTTGATCAAGTACTTGTGTGTTACTTGGTGTGGTAGTGTACCACTGGATTGTAGTTGTGTACTACTATGAATAGACACAGTTGTGTTCTATCCTTGTTCTAATTGCTTTGAAAACTATCAGCAGTTTATTGGAGATAATCATCATCCAAACACATGATGAACAGAGTTTTTCCAGACGGAAAACAGTGCAGAGCATTTACTCTTCTTGTATTACTCTATGGTGAGAGTGACTTATCCAGCATCATGTCTAATTACTCAGATGAAGTATGGTTTCGAGAGATGATGCAATTGATGGTGATGATGATGCTCATGATCTAGTCATGAGATAGTCTAGACGACTATATTGATGTTATCGGGTAAATGGTATGCTTTTGTGCTCAAGACCATTACCTGTAATACCTCCCTAGCTAGGAGGGAGTGTTGATATTATGGTAGTTGCGGGAGGTATTTATCTCCACGTGTGAACCTGACGAGAATAGAAGACTCTGGAAAGCAACAATAAACCCTAATGAATTGGCTAATAACCCTAGAAGTCTTGTCGGCTCAAGAATATAATTTATATTAGGTTATTAGCCTCCAAGAGAAGAATTCGGCCAGAAATAATAATAATATACTGAACAGACACATATCCAGAAGGAGAAGTCGGCCCCAACAAATCTGGCAGAACCAGTATAAATACAAAGCACCAGTTCTCATTTTGACACATCTCAGAATTGCAGTTCTCAGTTGATGCGCACTGCAATTCCCAGTTTGGTGTGCACATGTGGAGGAGAGCTGCAGGTGCAGCTGCTGCAGCTAGCAGTTTTAGTGTTGGTATGGACTATCTCTTGGCTAGGGTTTGGACTATCTGATCAGTTTTTTTTTTTGTGATGCGCTATCCTTGGGGAAAGGTGTGCTACCCTTTGTTTGGCTATCTAGCCTAGGGTTTGCTTCCGAAGAAATTCTCAGTCAAGGTTAAGGTGCTCGGAGGTTGGCTTCGGCCTATGGTTGGGTGACGAGGGTATCGTCAATGGTAAAATGAGCACACCATCTTCTATATTCTAACAGGGGGATTTAACATCCTCATTTTTTATCCCCAAGTTACCGATGTATATTGTAAATATGATGTATGGTCACACGTCGAGTGATGTAATATGTAAACATGCTATATCAAAAATAATAAAATAAAATTCATCGCCAACTACAGACGGACATGGGTGAAGTGAAGGAAGTTAAGTTTCTACAAGAGAGGGGGTCCAAGAACGAGAATTATACATGCATATTAAACTCAAGGTACCTTTCTCAGTTATTTTTGTATGAACCTTCTATCTTTTATTTTTGAGTGTTTCAAAACCCAATCATTGAATACATGTAAGAGGGTTGGCGGGGAAAAGTCAGTTCACATAGTTATTGAAAGCAAGGGCCTCAGTACAATAAACTTTGGGAAATGTGAGAGTTAACATGCATGGGAGAAAAGTAAATTCAAATGGGGAGAGAAGGTAGTTTTTGCAATGGGGTAGAAGAGAGGAATTATGTGTGGAGTGTTGGGAGATAGTAGGCAACCATACTAGGTTTTATGGACATATCTTGGAGCTGGTAGGTGCATGAAGAAGTAGTTTGTAGCCTTGTAAGTGAGATTTTCATGGAATAAATTTACCCAAGTGAACAAGTGTGTCGATGTTGTTATAATTCTTGTTACAGTTGGAATTATTGGAGTCCCCAATAGAGATATTTTTTGTCCAACCTATGTTGGAGCCCTAGAGGGAAGTGGGATAGCCTAAGGGGCTATGTGGTAGAGAAGGGGATCCCATTCTTGGGTTGAGGAAGTTGAAGGGAAAGAGAGATGGTGGATTGGAATTGAAGTAGGAATTATTTTGTTGTGGGTTATATTGGGTTGTGAGTGGACCATAGACACCTGTAGGAGAAATCCTTTCTTCTAGATTCATAGCTGTAGCTCGGGGATGATTAGTTGTTGAGAGATCTAAATCAACAATTCTACCATTGGGTGGAACTTCCTACGTCTACAACTAGTTGTGTGTGTTACACGTCAAAATTGCTTAGCTGGATAAGTGTCGCATTGTCTCTCTCAATTGTCGTAAGTGTCGCATCTTCCCTACAACTTTTGCAAGTGTCGCAAGTTGGTTACTAGTGTTGCAAATGATGTTTAGACATGCTACCATGTCAACGATACTAAGGAGGCACTTATAACATCTCACATGACTGAGTTGAAGGAGGAGAACTGGTTTACTGAAGACAAATAACTCTTGACACCTGAAAGGAACCCTGAAACAAAGTTTTGGAGGGGGAACGCTCCCCTACTTCAGCTCCAGAAGCGTTGGCACTCCCCTATAATACTTTAGGGAGTGTTATAACGCTCCCCAACCCCTTTTGGAGGAGCGCTGCTCATCTTGAGAGCATTGGCGCTTCCCCAAGGCTTACCAAGGAGCGCTACAACGCTCTGATACCCCTTCTGAGGGAGCGCTCCCTATTCTGGGTCAGTAGTTTGCCCGTTGAGGAGAATAAGGGGAGAATATTTCAAGATTAGAAGGCAGTTGTGCTCGAATTCTTGGTTTCATCAAGAGATCCCTGATCTAAGGAGAAGGTTCCCAACTTGTTCTAAACATAACTCAAGAGGTTAAGCTCCTCTTAATCTATATAAACAGGTTCTATGATGGTGGAAAGGGGGAAGAAATGAAGTTATGAAACTTATGATCTTGGAGAAACTTACAGTCACGGTGATCAGTGAAGCTGCTGTTATCCAGATTGTGGAACTTTCAGGCAAGGGTTAGACGAAGGGGACTTGACGAAGCTGTCGCATTCGCATCTACGATTGTAAGTACTGCTGTCGTTATTCTCATCAATATGACACACTTGGCCTGTTTCTTTCTAGTTTGTGTCTAATGTCACATGAACTTATCACTAGTTGATAGATCTGTTTTCAAGCTAACATCAATAGAGTAGGAAGCAGTCGTATCTTGTTTGTCCACAGGATCCAGCGAGGAGCAAAAGGATTGGAGCACAACTCGGAGCGTGCAGGGACAAACGTCGATAAAAAGGTACTTTTGTCATCCTTCCTTCTCATGTGTTAGTTTAGATAGATTTGAAAGGAATTCAGTGTCCATGATAAACACTTTTCTGTCTAGGGTTAAGGTTAAGCTCTAGAGGTGATCTACCTGTCCGCAGGGAGATTTTCCTACAACAGAAACTGGCGACTCCGCTGGGGAGATAACCTCAAATCGAAACCTCTTATTTGGATTTTTCTCCTTATTGACCTTGTTCTATCCCTTGATTGTTTCAGACCTGGTTCATTCCTCTTTTGATTGGTTTCATGAGCTGATTGGCTCCTTACTTCATCACACTCAGCATACTTGTCAAGTTTGAATCCCGATTTTTGGAATTTTTTGACATTTTTGGGCTTTTTAAACCCTGGCGCCCCTGTCCTAGTGTTCACAAAGCGCCAGCGCTCCCCAATACCTATACACAGAGCGCTATAATACTCCTTGCCCTTGGCAACAGAGCACCAGCCTCTTTTTGGCCAAAAACCCTCCAGAACTGCCTTGTTTAGGGTTTGCCTCTGTGTGTCTTCTGTTGAGTGATCTAGTGAGTCAACTTTTCTTCCCTTTTTAGCCTTGACATCTGTCTTTTGAAGAATAAACATCTCTTTGATTTAATCTTGTAGCCTCCTTCACCATTTTCATTTGAGTTTTTCCCTGTTGAGTGACATTCAAAATCCATGCATTGCTTTTCTTTCCTCATCAACTGAGTACAAACCCTGGTGAAGGTCATCAAAGGCCTACAGACCTCTTTGTCCTGATTTCGGTCAAGGTCATTTGTTCTTAAGCTTTTTACTTTTGGGTGTGAAATTTGCTTTTCTCTTTGAGTGTTGTTTTTTCTTTCGCTTTTCGTTTGGATTGCTACGAAAGGGTGTATTGTTTGTGTAACTTTTGCTTGTGCTAGTTTGGTTTTCATTCATACCAAGAAGATAATTAGCAAGACAAGTATTGTGTTGAATTGATCATCACTCGTACGCAAACAATATAAGAACATATGCATGATTGATTGTGCATATCAGAAGGTATCTGAAAAAGTTTTTGCATTACATTAGGATTTGATTGAGAAAAGGATCGTTCGAGGGCATTCCTTATTTGTGCTGGATTAGTGAAAGAACTCTCTCTCTCCCTTAGACAGATATTCATCGAAAGAAAATGACTTCTTATCATATCTGATGCATTCTTTGGGTCTGAGTCGTAATTCCATTCGTTTCACTTCCATGCACCCCTTTGCGTAAAGAACAGCCACTAAAATCAACGCTAATTAAAAAGTTATTTAGAACTTTTTCTTTTCTAGGATCCTCCACCAATAGTAGACTAGGCTTAGTACTTTGGATTAGGGCTGTGAGCATAACTCTCCAAAGTTTCTAAAACAAACAGTAGCATCCTGAGTTAGGGAGAGTCAAATCCAGTTATCGTATAAGTCTGCCTAGGATCCCCCTCTCACAGAGGGGTTACGCACGAGGTTGCATTCAGGTAAGCTACGGGGACTAACCCTCTGTGGTTTAACTGATTGTGGTGGTTGGATCATATTATGGGGATCACTTTGAGGTAAATCCACAATTACTGCGTGGAAGCCTCTCAGTTGGTTTCGGGCTTGATACCCTGCTCGTACGTTCGGATCGAACTATCGACTGTTCCCGCCCAGGGGCTGATTGTGAATTGGTAACCTTACCATAATCTTTAGGTTCTTACACAAGGTGACGGTGACAGGAAGTCTCACTGTACCTGGATCAAACATTGGTCAAACTCACTCGGGCTCCTTGGAGGGTAAATCCACAATTATTGCATGGAAGCTTGCACCAAGGCATAAGTCTGTTAAGCAGGTCACCATTGTAACTGTTCCACCCTATCCCCGTCCCTTCTGGACTTGATCACGCGACATTGGATTTCATCACCAACTAGTACGGTCATCAAAAGAAGGTCTTGTTTGCTTGGTTGTGATTCTTAGATTTTTTTAGCATGTGTTGTTTCTTTTCGTTAGTTGGCCATAGATTTCTTTCGACGACTCTTCTCCGCCAACATCGACCCTCCACACCGCTCGCGGAGGCTACAGAGACTTCCTCCAGAGAATATGGAAGGAAACACCCCTTTACCCCCTCATTCTAACGAGGAATATCCTCAACAGAGCGAGGTTCATAATGCTACAACTTCCCAGGAAGAAGTTCCCATCCCCCTGGAGAATTTTCGAATCGTCTCAGAATCTCCGGAAGCTTATCACATTCCGGAGGGATATGAACGACAAATCCTCCACCTGAATTCTGCTGGAGAATTTGTTGTTGTCAACCCTTCTGATATTCCGGCCGGGTCTGCTCAGAATCCTCTAGCCAGTGACCCTTTTTGGACTGCGGACGTTGTTCGAAGTCCACCACGCTTGGTTCGAGACCTCTATGGAACAGGAGAAGGTGTCGATGCACCCTTTTCCTATACTGTACCCCCAAATCATTTCACCAGTACTACCACTTTTACAGCCACACCAACCGTTGACTTGAACATACCGTCCGTTGGCTCAAGGCCTACTATTCCTCTCCAGACAGCCCATTCGACAATGACCCCGCACATTTCGACTATTCCTGCCGGTAATGCGGTAGTTAATCAAGCCCCGATTGGCACAC